>PVJS01005103.1:0-65676 GCA_004027185.1 Glis glis
TGAGGCCCTCTGCAACTTAGTGAGACCCTGTTTCAAAATAAAGAATAAGCCGGGCGTGGTGGCGCACCCTTGTAATCCCAGTACTTTGGGAGGCGGAGACTGGAGGATCCGGGTTCGCGGCCAGCCTCAGCTCTCTCTCTCTCTCCTCTCTCTCTCTCTCTCCGTCTCTCTCTCTCTCTCTCTCTCTCTCTCTCTACTTAGTGAGGCCCTCCGCAACTTCGTGAGACCCGGTTTCAAAATAAAGTATAAAAAATAGGGCCGGGGGCGTAGCGCGGAGGTAGAATGCCCCTGGGCCAGTACCGAAAAAAAAAATAAAGAATAAAAAATAGGGCTGGGGGTATAGCTCGGAGGTAGAATGCCCCTGGGTTCAATCCCCGTACCGGAAAAAAAAAAAACCACGAAAAGAAAGGAAAATAATGGAACATTTATTCATAAGAAAACAATCTACAGCATTATGCTACATTTTCAGTACCAGGACCAATTTTACTACTTTGGTGGAACCTGCAATCAGAAATTATCTTTCCTCATTGAGAAACACAAGAAAACTGGCCCCTGGTTTGCAATTATTTTTTCCAAATGTGAAATGAGATAAACTAAAATGACTTTAAGTTGTTTGTTTTGGTAAAATAATTATATATAATTATTGTTGAAGGAAATCTACAATAGACCATCTTGATGTTTTAATTTAAATCTGTTGCACATTGAATAACAAAAATAAAATGTCAGTGTTTCAATTGGAGAATACTCAAATCAACAGCCATGTGCTAAACAAAGAGACTCAATTAGAGCACATTATAGTCCAATTTGGGAATGAATACATCAAGCAAAAAAAAAAAAGAAACGCATATATCTTGTGTGTGCGCGCATGTATGTTATACACAAATGAAAAGCCAGTTACTGCTTTTCCATCTCTATGTTCCTCTTCAAGTTCTAGCTATATCCTCCATATTCAGTGCTACCAAATATGTTAATATATTAGTCCTAGCTTCTGGTAGAAAAAAGACAATTTTTTCCCTCATGGATTCAATGCATATTTAAGGATCTTGTATTGTAGAAATGTAACCGGATGCCTGCACAAGGTGTCCTAGAACTATAAATATACACTATTATGTAATCAGTGAGGTTCACACCTAGGAAATCTACATGGAATGGTTACCCTGAAGCAAGTGAACAAAAAGACAGTTCAGTCCTGGTTGTGAAAATAAGGAAACACTGGAACAGACCTAAAGTAGCCAGCAACTGCAGAACAAGGAGAGTAAATCCTTATACATCAGATATAAACAAATTATTCACTTTTTTCCCAATAGTCCCTATACAAAGACTTCTATAACAGATTCTGAAGAACAGGAAGCTTGTTTTTCCCAATAAAATCAGAATGTTTCTAACCAAAGAATGCCCCTCATGCTAATGCATGTGGGAATTTTTATATGAATATTGGGGTGATATGAGACTAGTAGAGTAGAGCCACACTCTCTGGGTAAGTGTGGTCTCTCCTACAGTCATCATTCCCAACATCTATCACTCAAAAATGACATATCTCTTTAAACAGGAATCCAAGCAAAACACACTCTGGACCTGGCCTATGACTTGGGCCTGTTTGAAGAAAGGTATAGGTCAGGCTCTGTCCATCTTTGGTGGCAGTACTCCAGTGATATCTGCAAAATGGAAAAAACAGGCCAAAAGAAAAGGACATTAGGAAAATACCTTGTAGACAGGCTGAATAGTTTCATGTTGCTCTCTATTCATTATCCTCTAGTTTTAAGCAAAGCTTGATTTAAATATCAGCTGTTCCATTGGCATTAGAGTAAGATTAGTGGGTCCATACTTGGATCAGAGCCTTAAATTGGAGAAGAAAGATGGTGGCAGTAGTACTAAACTGAACCTTTAATGTGTAAATAGGAAGCCTGAGAACAGGAACCAGGACTGCCAGGTCCAGCCACAGCCCCTATCACTTGGAGATTCTCTGTGCATTGCAATCTTGGTATTTTATCAAAAATGGCAGGCTCCTCATGAATTCTCAATGACAAGCAATGAGATCTATGTAAACTATCAAATTTCCTTATATCCCCTTGTTCCTAGAAAACTCAAAGTACTGTGGTCAACTTCCAAAGCTTTCCTTAGCTAAAGATATAGATAATTTTTCTCCTTGTACTAACTGTTCTTATCTTTTGTGATCATTAGTTTTGGTCTTACTGAATTTGTTTTTATTTCAAGCTTACTAAATCCTTTCTGGAAAACGGCCAGAATATGAGACAATAAGTAAACTTTCTCATACAATAAGTAAGTTTCAAGACAGTGCTCATCTTGAAACCATGAATCTTAGGGAGTTCTAGCCTACATGTTGGCTAAAACGGTAAGCAACCAAGTTTGGACTATACCTGAAAGTACAGAAATTTTAGAGTAGAAACAGCACTTAAGAGATAATTAAGTTCAACCTCCTACCTTCTACAGATTTTCAGACAGAAGGCTATCTAGCCTCTGCCTGAATATTTCCAGTGACAGGGAACACACTACCTTACAATGTCCTGTTTTACGATAGTTACTCTTGATAGAAAGTCCTTCCTAATATTGAGCTGAAATTTGCCTCTCACTACCAATCAATTCTAGCTCTTCCAAAAGACAGTCCTTTATTAATAATTCCCATCTAGTGAATACCAAATGATGTCGGGCTTATTCTAGGTACTTTACAAACACTGTTGTATATTATTCTCACAATGACCATGTAAGTTAGTAGTTATCTTCCTCTGAAAAGCGAGTCCCAGAAATATACACTGACTAGAATCTAATTTCAGAGAAGTAAGTCAAGGCTTGTCTACCTATTCTTATAAACAAAGATTTTATTAAATTTTGGGGCATGAAGTCATTCAATTCAATCTGCTTTCAAAATTGGAAGGAAAACAAACTTCAGTTAGATCAATTCAAACAGAAAATTAAAGATGATCTGGAGATGCATTGGCACCAGTATTTGGTTCATGGAGCAAAACAGTAGCAGGAAAAGCATTTAATAAGATAGCCATCAGGGAACTCCAAGCAGTAGCAAAGGTAGCATCTGTAACATCAGATATCTTCTGAGCACTGGTCACCTGGACCTAGAGACAAATGGTCTTATTTTGAGTCTTTTGGAAATTAACCTGCACATAAGTAAAAAGTTTTTGTACAACTATTATTCGGGGCTGCTTATGAGAATTAAATGAGATAAGGCGGGGAGGATGGCTAGCACATTCTTTTATTCTTTCAAGTAATGCCAATGCGGCCCACACATATAGTCCACAAGACATTTTTAGTTAGAAATCATTCTTTAAAATGAGTATTGCTTTTAGATTGCCAAAATGAGCAATCAGTTTTATAAAAGGCCAGATCTGATCTATAAAATTGGACCCCCAAAAAACAATCAGATATACTCCAATGGTGTTTGAGAAAGGGATATCTAAGGCAAAAACTGACCAGTCACCCAATTACAAGTTCATACTGAAGGAAAGGCATCAGAAATCTATCTGCATTATCTGGGCAGATATCAAACTAAAAATGACTTTTATTTAGAGTAGCAGCAAATTTTAATGTTTGTGGAGACTTCTTGGATTGGTCATTGAGAAAATTCCATTAAGAAAGACATTAAACATTATCCTAAGTATTGGGGTGCAGCTGGGTCAAGATAGACCATAAATCTGAGAAGATTCCAAAAGTTTCCTGGAGCCAGATCTATGAGACAAAACATAAAAATCCCTGAGAAATATGCCAGCTTCTGCCCTCAATTCCAGAAGCAGGAAGCAAAGATGTGACCCAATCACATGATATGAAACCACAGTCCATCTGTTCAGAGAACGCTGCATTATGTAAGCCATGACCAAAACGAGCAGCAAAGGGCATGCCTTTCCAACATCTGCAGGGGGCTCTGTGGTTTGAAAAGTCCTGTTCTCACATCACAAGAGACATCCATGGGATAACAGCATTTTCAAAAGTGACTTCAATTACACATGAACATACCTGATGCAGTACAATGGAACTACAAGAATGGTGTTGAGTCCAGGGAACTTTCAACCAGACCTAGAACCTCTTAGCAAAGTTCCCTCCCATTTGAGCAGCCCTCCCCATAGGAACAAGATTTATTTCCCTCATGATTATTACTATTTTTTTTTTTGTGGTACTGGGGATTTAACTCAGGGGCATTCTACCTCCAAGCTACACCCCAGCCCTATTTTTTTATTCTTTATTTTGAAACAGAGTCTCACAAACTTGCGGAGGGCCTTACTAAGCAGCTGAGGCTGGACACGAACCCAGATCCTCCAGTCTCAGCCTCCCAAATACTGAGATTACAAGCATGCGCCACCACACCCGGCTCCTCATGATTATTTTGATCATGTCAGTTCCCCATTTTGTGTGTGTGTGTGTGTGTGTGTGTGTGTGTGTATGTAACTGAAGACTGAACCCAAGGGCATTCTACCTCTGGGCTACCTTACCAGCCCTATTTTATTTTTTATTTTAAAACAGGGTTTTGCTAAATTACCGCACAGTGGCCTCAACCCTGTGATCCTGTCTCAGCCTCCCAAGGACCGGGATTACAGATGTACACCACCACCAGGGCTGGGCCCCATTTAATTTTATCAGTAAAGTAGATCATCTAAAATTTTACACCTAACCAAGATCTTTCAAATACACCCTAATTCAATTACACCTTACTGACCCAAGACAGTCTTCCAAACTACTATAATCTCATTTTTCTCCATTGGTAAGTATTATCCTAGGTCCTTTTATCAGCAATAAGAAAAGATACTGACCTTTCCCATGAGGACTTGTAACTTATAATCATTTTTCCTCCTTCCCACCTGCAGAATTCACTTTTGGTAAATTCTGTGAAATTCAAGACCAACTTTGCTTTGGGAAGTCACCCCACTAATCCTGATCCTCCCTCATCTTCAAGTCCTTCACATTTTAAAACACCATATGGGGCACAAGATTTAAAATCAGAAAATCAAAGTTCCTGTCTCAGTTCTGCCCTCGTGCAACCATGAGAAATTCACCTAACATGAGTTGCACTTTTCTACCTGTAAACTGAAGTGATGATATACCTATGACTTTCACCATTAGAATGCCTAGTACTGGTGGGCATCCCATTATGTTATTCTCCACTCAGCCCACCTACGTTACCTTTCTATTTTGTTTCCAAACATATATTATAGAATTTTTAGGACTGAAGGGAAAAAAAGTTAATACATCCAAACCCCACAATACAGAATAAGGAACCTAACACTAAAGAGTAACTTTCCAGTCTGTCAATAAAACCTTTTTTCCTGCCCTGGAGTAGGCCACAGGCCAGTTGGAGACACAATTTAAAGAACTTTAATACTCACCGAATCTTCCTCTCTGCCTGTCTAAGTTCTAGCCACCCTTCAAAGTCAGTTTGAGTCCCAAAGTGTCCAGGAAGCTTTCCTCAGTAACTTCAGCTTGCAGTAATTATTTCCCTCTTTGAATACTAATGCCTCTTTACAGGAATGATACTAAAAATATTTAACAACTGGCACTACAAGGGTACTAACCAATCAGAAAAGATGGTTAACTAATCAAAACACAAATGGCCCAATGGGAATTGCTGGTTGAACATCAGTCCTAACAATATGAAATAGCAACCTCAAATTCAAACCTGCAGTTTCTCATTTGATCTTCACAATCTGCTGCACTAGGCAAAGTAGGTATCACCCATTGTCTGCATGGCTAGAACTGAATTTGTGACTAACCGCCAAATCAAATAACCAACTGCTTATTCCACCACACCATACAACTTTTCCTGATCATATATATACAGAATTATAAATTAATACTACAAAACCTGTACTTACATAAAACAGTAGGACTACTCATCAAATGGAATTCATTTAATTAACAAGCATGTGTGTAGAACAGAATATAAAACATAGTGTTAAGTCTGAGGCCATGAAGAAAAGGCATGACTCTTGCCCTCTGGGTACCTAAAATATAGCTAAATAACAATGCAAGATGGTAGAAATGGACAACACAGTTCAAGCAGGTAAAGAATTCAAAAAGGACTAAACTAGCACAGGAAGTCAAGACTGAGAACTACTCTCCTCATGCTCCCACAAAAGGCACAAAATTAAATATGTAGTGAAAAGGCTGAACAGTAGGGAGTTGGTGGGAAAACAGAAATCTCTGGAACTGAGGGTTTGCAGTAGTGAGAAGTGAGATTTTTGGTTGGATACCTTGAGATAGTCCTAATCATGAGCAACAAGTGTTGTTACAGGGATGGTCCAGGAAGATTAGCTTGGGAACAGCCCATGGAAAAGCTTAGAGGAAAGAAACACTGGAAAGCAACTAGATTTGAGGGATAACAGGTAGGACTAAGCTGTTGGCTGCATACCAAAAAAGGAGAAAGTTGTATTTTAGGCATGTTTAAACAAAAAAGTTATAAAATGGCAGAAAGGGAACAAGCATTCTCACATAGGATACAAATGTAGACATAGTGGTACTAACCTATGTACCAAAGAAAAGGAACCAATTTCCCTAGAGCAATCTACAGTGAAGAGAGCAAAAGCTGGGAAGAGAAATATAAAACTGATACTCAGACAATACAGGAAAACCAAATTATACAGAAGAAGAAAAAAAAAGGCATGTGAGCTTCTTCAGAATGTATGAAATGAGCTGGATATAGGTGGCACACACCTGTAATCCCAGTACTTGAGAGGCTGAGACAGGAAGACTGCAGGTTTAAGGACAGCCTCAGCAACGTAGGGAGACTCTCAGCAACCTGATGACACTCTGTTTCAAAACAAAAAGGGCTTGGAGATAGAATGTGCCTGAGTTCAATTCCAAGTACAAAAAAAAAAAAGAAGAATGATGTATGAAATGATGGACTGAAACATCAACATAACCAATTAGGGCAGGCAAATGAGGTGAGGTAGTCTGGGCTTCGGGTAATATAAGCATCTACACTAGCTTTGTACTCTACGTGTGCCTGTGTAGACTGTAAACTCCTCCAGGTCATGAACTGACCCATAGTCTGAACATCCAGTTAAGTCTAATATGGTTATTTAAATGCATGAACACTTGTACTACCCTAAGTAGAAAAGAATGAACTATTATTCAAGTAATGGTATATAACTGTTACTCATGTTTGATGCATAATTGCTTCTCCCACCTGTCCACAGAGTTATCTTGCCTCACTCCTTAGGCCAACTTGAAAAATCCATTGTTTCCTCTAATGCAGGCTGTGTGAATAGACTCAGGAATGTGCTATTAATCAGAAAGAAGCCAATCTGACACTCAAATTGTGGAGGCAAAATCTAAAAGTGAATAATAAATATCAATTGCTTATCAGATGACTAAAAAAAGAAAAATGGGCTATGCTAGTTTGGTGTATCAGATTTATAGATCTTGGAAACAAAGAGCAACAAGTGCAAATTTTAACTTCAGCGCTTAGTAAGTACTTAACCTCTCTTGTGCCTCAGTTTTCATGTCTATAAAATAGGACAAACCCTGAAGGCTTAGTTGTGGGAATTAGACGATGTACTTTGGTGTACTTTATGCACTTATATTACAGTAAACTCTTAATAAACAGTAGCTATTAGGATTAGTAATTGGCATCCCCAGTCTTGAGGGTTTTTTTAACATTTGCCCAACTTAAGAAACAGAAATGTACTTTCGCTGTATTTTAATTGCTAATGCTTAAGTTCTATATTTTAGTGTCCCATATTTCAGTTCGGTCGCTGACAAAGTTTTTCATTCTTGCCTGCACCGGAGTAGATGACAACCCTTTGTCACAACCTGATTTAATATTTTGGAAAACCGCAGAAACATTCTCCTTTGAAAACCAGACGTCTCATTCTGAACTACTGTCACTCAAGAAACGGAACATCCCAAGCGATGTTCCTTCGAGGAAACAAAAGCATTTGATCAGTTCACAGAGTTATTCCCATTCAAACATTCCAAACCCCGCAGAGTGAGCAAACGTTCAAGTTTCTACTACGAAAACAATCCGTAGCCTTCTGGTTACTGGACTCGCTTCAACACTTCCAGACGCACGGAAGGAGAAACATTCCGCGCATCTTCGTGCCTCCTTCGCACACAAAGCTTCGCAGCGCCCCTTCCAAATCCCCCTGCGTGTTGTGGAGAAGCCACCCTTTCTGCAGGGTCGGCTCGGCCCGGCGCCAAAGCCCGACAGCCCTGCTGCCCCGGGTCTCGGCCCCACGGCGCTCCTCCCACCGCCCCGGGAGCCCACACCCGGCGGCCGCCGACCGCAGCCCCGGGCCCCGGCGGCGCGGGGCGGGCGGGCCGGAGCGGGCACTCGGCGCCGGGCGGGCGGAGGCGGACGCGGCCGGCCAGTCCCCGCCGGCCTCGCACCTCTGGCCCTCGCCCACTCGCGCCCAGCGCGCAGCCCGGCCCGGCGGCTCCGCCCGCCGCCGCCGCCGCCGCCGGGAGCCCGCGCCGGGCGGCCAGGCACGTCCCCCGCGGCCCCGCGCCCCCGCCCGGCTCCGCCCGCCGCTCGTGTGGCCGCCGCCGCCCCGGCCCCGGCCCCGGCCCCGGCCCCGGCGCCGCCACCTGCGCCCCCGGCCCCGCGCCATGTTTGAGAAAGAGCAGGAGCGAGCCAGAGGCCGGGCCCGGCCCGCGCGCCCCGCGGCCGCCCGCCCGCCCGCCGCTCACCGGTCGCCCCCGGGAGCAGCGCGGCCGCCGCCGCCAGCACGAGGAGAAGCAGCCGGCGACGCCGAGCAGCGGCCGCCGCCTCCATGGTCCCGCCGCCACTGCCTGTGGCCCGGCCCGGCCCGGCCGCCGCTGCGCCTCAGCAAACCTCGCCTCGCCCCACCTCCCCCGCCGCCGCGGCGGCCTCGCTCCGGCCCTTTGTAACTGCTCCGGGGACGCGCGCCCATTGGCTGCCGGGCTCCCGCCGGCCCCGCCTCCCGCCGGCTGCGAGCGCCCGAGCGGGACCCTGCCCGGAGCCCCGCCCGCGGGCCGCCGGGCAGCCAATGCCGAGCCGCGGGCCCGGCCGCTGGCCACGCCCTCGCACCCCGGGGGCCGTGCCGCCAGACCCCCGCCCGGCCCGAGCGGCTGGGGCTCCGCGCCCCAGAGACGGTGGGGGCAGGGGCCAGCCAGCCCCGGCGCGGCGGAGCCTCGGGGCTGGGCGATGGGTGCGTCTGTGTGCGAGTTGCTTTAGGAAAGGCTGTGGCTGCTCGACGCTCTTTTCTTCTACCCTCGACCCCGCCCTGACCTCCCGTTCACAGCCCTGCATCCGCAAATCCCAACACACACCACCCGCATCCGCAGTATGGCCAGGTCCCTGCATCCTCCCCAACTTCCTCTCCCCAGACCCACGCCTCAACTTTCAGCATCCTAGACTCATTATCTCTTCCTGCGCTCAGCGTCCACGCAAACCTAGTCCCACTCCCCAAACTCCAGGCCCCAAAGTCCTCAGATCCCAGCCTCAGACACCAGATCCTGAGCTCAGACACATCCCCGCATAGCCTCCCTCCCCTCTCCAGAACGAACACTGAACGGGACCCTAGTCGCTCTCCAGCCCTCCTCTCCTACCTGCTCCAGGTAGGGAAGGGAGGATCCCTCACCCCACCCCACAAAGGAGGAAGATTCCCCTACTTAGCACCCAACTCCCCCGGGACGGAGGGGGAGCAGTCATCGTTACTTTGAGCTGTCCCCGACGCGCCTGGGTAATAATTCTGAAGTGTCACTAAAAACCCAAATAAACTCAACTACGTTTTCATTCTGAATTCCTAATTTACTGAGAGACGCTCCACCCACCTTCCCTCTGGGACGCCAAAATGAGCTCCAGATTTGTAATTCTTCCTGTCAGACTAGTCCTTTCTTCAGACACAAACACAGCCAAGGAGGCTGTTGCATAGCACAGAGAACATTTTTCCGCAGAACCTTTTAAGGAGAAAATTTTATTTTCTGTGTGATTTGAACTCGGAATTAAATAAAGCTTGGTCGCAGGAATCAACCAGCTTCTAGTATCGATTGGTAAATGACATTTGAGCTACTCGCTGAGCATTTTCTCCAACTTGGAAGACTTGAAAGGGGGAGGGGGAGGGACTGGAGCTGGGGTCTGAGACCTGCTGGATTCCCCTCCTGGCTAGGGCGCTTACTTGAGCAGATCAGTTGACCTTTCAGCCTCCCCGCTGGGGCTACAGGACCACAGGCAGCAAGCTATCTTCTGGCTCAAATTGACAAGAGTCTGGAGAGACTGCCGCCGGTCCCAGCTGTTTCAGTGGCGATTGGGTGAACCTTGTCACACCTAAGGTCTCTACACTGCCTTTTTGCTGCTCTGTTCTCAGTGTTTTGCAGGAGATAAGCGCTCAAGAGACTTTTATTGTATCAATGAATGAATGAATGAGTGATTCGTCTCAAAAAGTGATTGTCTCTCTCTGGCCATGTCTACAATAATAATAGTACATACCCCGTTTGTAAATAAGAGGGATTGAATCACATGTCTTGGGCCCCTTGAATGACATAATGTATCCGGAACAGTGTCTGGAACATAGTAAATATTTAGTTAATGCCATCCCCTTTCCTGCTTTGTATGACTCTACTCAGCATTTAAATTCATTTTAATCCATGCCTTTGCCTTACAGAGCCTATGTTATTCTGTGAGAATCTCTTTCATGACACACCTCCGGGTCCTTAACATTTTCCATGGATTTGAGTGTGTTCAGTAGGAAACTAAGGAACAGGAAGGAGAAGCAAGCTATTTTTAAATTGTATCTTCCTGATATTAGGAGGAAATTTCCATGAGCCACAGATCCATGAATAAACTATGATAGAATGGAACAATAAATTATAAGTTTAAAATCATGGCTCTCAAACTTTAAAGTGTCTCCAAATTACTCGCAGAGCTTTTCCTAATGCAGATTCCTGGAGCTGGGCCTTATAAAGTCTGTTTCAGTTCCTCTGAAGGCAGTACAGGAATCTGCATTTGTAACAAACACCCTACTGTTCCTCCCACCCCACCCCCAGTGATTCTGCTATACCAGGCACACACTGAAATATATACTGGTTTTCTTAAAATTCAGTAGATAAAAAATGAACTAGCCTATTTGCCTTTTGAGAAAGGTTGGGCCTTGGAAAGAGGCCTCTGGCTTTGGAGGCCTCCAGTCTCTGGTTGGAGTTCTGACTCTGCTACTCACTAGATGTGATCTGTGAACACTACTTAATCTCTCTGAGATTTCATCCCCCAGTGTAAACTGAGATAATGTCGCCTACTCATGTTTTTGTGTCGCCTACTTATGTTTTTGTTGCGAGGTCTAAATGAGCTATTGCACATAAGGAATCTATCATAAATGTTAATTCCTTCTCAGTCTCCATGGGTTCTCAAAAAGGCATATAGTTGTTTATGCCAATGTCTTGATTTAAAGGGGAAGAAACAGAATAACCCTGGGGCCAGTCAGCTACAGAGCTGGGACTAGGAGACTCACTCCTGTGCCTTGTCTCCTGCACAATGCTACCTCTCAGTCTTTATGATGAGTACATTGCTATTTTTCCTTCTGGATTATTCCCTTAAGTAAAATACTTTCTCTAAAATAGAGAGCAGGGGCTGCTAGTTGCCAAATCTGTATCCATTCTTGCATTTGCTTTATAAGAAACTCCTGGTTTCTTTTGGGAAAACAATTCAGCTAGGGAAAAACAAACAAACAAACACAAAAAAACCTCAGTTTTCCAGGCTGCTTGACCCAGCTATGGCCATGTGATAGAGTTCTGGCAGTGAAATACGAGAAGTGTGTGTGTGTGTGTGTGTGTGTGTGTGTGTGTGTGTGTGTGTGGTGCTGGAGATTGAACCCTAGGTTCACATGTGCTAGGCAAGCACTCTGCCACTGAGCTACATCCCCCAGCACTTTTTCTTTTTAATTTCATTTGGAGACAAGGTCTCCTTAAGTAATCCAGACTGGGCTTGAACTTGTGATCCTCTCACCTCAGTCTCATGAGTAGTTGGGATGACAGGTATGCACCACCAGGCCCAGCCAGAAGTCTCCTTTCTACAAAGTGGAGTTGTTTCCCCATTAAAAAAAAGAAGAAGAAGAAGAAGAAGGAGAGAGAGAGAGAGACAGACACTTATCACATTCTTTCTGTCGGGAACAGTGTCACAATGCCTAGAACTGTAGCAGCCTCTTGTAAACATAAGTGTGACCTCCAAAACTAGGGAGAGTAGAGAGAAAAATAGAGTCTGGGTCCTTGACAGATTCCTTGAGCACCAGCTCTAAAATGCTTGCTTATTTCTTATTACATGAAAGAGATAAACCTCTTTTCTTTTTTTAACCTTGGAATGCTACACTTCTAGTCATAGGCCCATTCTATCTGTAATTGTGTCTTTTATTTCTATCTTAACCTATAAGATTTGATTTATGCCATTATATTAGCTATTTTCTAACTCATGGTACTCCTAACTGAATGACAGTCCACCTCAAAACTTACTGGCTTAGAATGATAAACATGTATTATATTTTCATAGACTGTGGGTAGGCTAAGCAGTTTCTCTAGTCTAAGCCAATTTAAGCTGACCTCAGCTGGGCTCTCCCATGAGTCTACTGTCAGATGACAGGTCAACTTGGGGGCTGAACAGGTCTATGATGGTCTAAAACAGCCCCTCCAGGTGGTTTTTCATCCTCCAGCAGGCTAGCCTGGGCTTGTTAAAGTAACAGTGCAGAGATCCAAGATAATGAGAGAAAGTGGGCAAGACCACAAGAGTTTTAGATTTAGAACTAGCACATCATCAGGTTCATTTCTGCCACACCTCGCTGGTTTGGGCATGAATGGAGCTGAGCCTAAATTTAAAGGGAGGGGGTGATATGATACCCATATATTTTGTTTTTTATCCATGAGTCCTGGCTCCTTTTTCTCCCCAGGGTAAGCCATATAAACTAGAATTTCTCTTCCTGAAGGCTGGTCATAGAAACTAATCTTCCCTCACCTTTCTGTCTCAGAGCTGGCCATAAAGAAACTCTGCCCTACCTTACTTAATAGCAGATGGTAAGACCCCAATTTGAGAAAGGGTCCTGCCCTATACCCTCCAGGAAGGAATGCTGCAAAATCTAAACAGACAAGCCTTGCTGGGTTTCCTCACCCTGTCTGCTAGCATTACAGCACATCCTTTTTGTCCAATCATTTTGACTCAGATTTTCATGCTTCAATCATGCCTATGTAATCAAGTCTCCATAAAAAATCTAAAAGGATGGGGTTCAGAGAGCTTCCAGATATCTGAACACATGGAGTGTGGTTCCTGGAGAGTGGTGCTCCTGGAGAGAGCATGGGAGTTCCACACTCCTTCCCTCATACCTCACCCCATGTATCTCTTCATCTGCACCCTTTGTAGCATCCTTTACACTGGTAAGTGCTTATCTGAATGCTGTGAGCTGCTCTAGCAATTGTATGGAACCAGAGGGGGGTGGGGGAATCCCAATTTATAGCCACTAGGTCAGAAACACAGATAAAATGCCCCAAGACTTGTGACTGGCTTTGGAAGGGACTGGGTGGGTGGCAGTTGTGAGAACTGAGCCCTCAACCTGTGGGATCTGATTCTATCTCCCAGTGGATATCAGAATTGAATTAAACTAGAGGACACCCAGCTCATGGCCACCACAGAACTGAAGAATCACTTGGTGCATGGAGGAAGCCCCACACATCTGATGTCAGAAGTGATGTATGTCATGAGGACAGAGTAGAAACTGTGAAGGAGTTTGCTTTTTGCTACTCAAGGGAGAAATAGACTCCATTTTTTAAATAAAAGGAGCTGCAAAACCATATTGCAAAGAGGGCATGGATATCAAGAAAGAAATGTGTGTCCACTTTCACAAATGCTCTTTACCACTTATTTTCTGATCTTGGCCTTCCTTTTTGTTCCTAGTTTCCAACTTATATTTTCAATTTGATCTTTAAAAAACAGCGGAGCAGTCATAATTATTTTAGTTATGCTTGCGTGTGATAATTCCAGTACTTGGATTCTTGTGGGTCTATTTCTGCTGTCTGTTGTTTCTCATTTATAGTGCCTCTGTGTAAGCAGTTACTTTTTATTGAAAAGTGTTCATTTTTCTTGTGATTTTGTGTGTAGAAATTCTTTGAGGTCTGATATAAAGATAAGTTCTTTTTATCGAGGCTTTGCATTTACTTCTGCTACCTGGACTACTACCATTCTCCGATTACTTTGATTAAATTATTGGCTTGAGTTTTTCATTTGTTTATTGTTTGGACCACAGCAGTAATATGAATTTAGGTTTCAAACTGCATGAGGGATAGACGGCTTATGGTTCCCAATTCTCAGTGATGACATTATTTTTCCTTTTTGGTTCAACACAAAGGTTCTTGCAACCTCTTGGGGGCAGATGGGATTAGCAGTTATTTCTGCTCCATCCTTTCACTGGAGGTATAGACCTTTGGGGTTTCATCTCTATAGGGGAACTATCCAGGGGCCTTGAATGGTTCATGATCTCTGCCTCCTTGTCCCTGTGAGACCAGACAACAGAAGCTCAAGTTCATCTGGTTCAGTAAATACCCTCAAAGCAACAGCCAGCTGCAGTGCTCCAAATGCCCTGCTGAATTCTTTCTTTCACTTAGTATTTTGGCCTGAGAATCTCTTACTTTCTTGCCAATTCATAAAATGCAATTAGAAAGACATATTTCCCCTGCATTTGCACTGGTTTGTTTGTTTGTGTGTTTTGTTTGTTTGTTTGTTGTTTCACGGTAGGGTCAATCTACTAATTACTAGGAACAAAACTCTACTACTATCTACCCTCCTGCATTACACAGACACATTAAAAGTCCCTCTCAGGTTCCCGGTTACAGCAAAACACAATTGCAACTATTATTTGAATCCAAGAGGATTGAAACAAAAGCTACTTTGCCAATAGAGCGCCAGAGAAATTCAGCTTCTGGCATTGTCTCTCCGCTTCTCTAACATTAGAAATATGCTCACAGGCTGTCTACCCCCCGCCTTGTCTTTCAAGCTGGTTTACCCAAATGCTTGGGTTACTTTAGGAAAATGTTTTATTTTGTTTTGTGTTTTGTATTGTTTTGTTTTCATGTACACTTTTGTCATGAATGTCTAACTTTAAGCACACAGTGGACAAAGAATATGGATACTATTTTTGCTTTAAAGAATTAATTTCTTTCTTAATTTATGATTATTTTTAAATATCCCATGGATATTGGGAAACAGAAGTGGATTCTGCTTTTCCTACATGTGAATTTATATGTTTATTTGTGTTTGTTTGTGTGTATATTTAATCTTGGTAGTTAATCCTTGCTTCTTTCCTTTCCTTTCCTTTCCTTTCCTTTCCTTTCCTTTCCTTTCCTTTCCTTTTGTGGACTGACTGATCTGCCAAAGACAGAAGTACATTAGTTGTCCTTACTCCCCACTGTTTTCCCTGTTCCCTGGAGACATGTCTTCTGGTCATCACCACCCCCACCTCACCCCCAACATACACACTTCATCAGAGAACTAAGTGGGGCTTGGGATATGAACCCCCTGACCCCTCTGAGTTAGGGCTAGGGGTAGCCATTTGAGCATCTTCTCTCTGGCCCTGAGAGGTGGTCCCACAGCTTGGTCTGTGACCCCACAGTTTCCAGCACTGGTCCCAACCATGGAGTACTGGGCATTCAGCATCCCAGCCTTCCTCCCTGGACACAGCCTCCAATGGGCTGATGAGTAGGCTTCAGTTTTCAGTGCATACCTAGGCTGCTGCCTTGGTCTCCATGTTGTTAATTCCTCCCAATCTAGCCCAGCTCCCTCTTATTATTCTCTCTGCTAAGTCAGAACATATATGCCCAAACTCTGCCCATGGGAATGGGTATTTACTGTGTTCCGACCCACCTCCCTAATGTTGTTGTCTCCCTGCTTTTCAGGCACCTGCTGCTGCTGCTCTGTCTGTCGAAACATCTTGCTTCCTTGTTGGAGTTTCCAGCGCTCACTGCCTGCACATCATCTGTCACTCTTTGCCTTGTTTGCTGCCTGCCTGACTAGATGCTTTGCCACACTAAAATCCTAAATCCTCCCTCCTTATCCTCATGCCCGTCCAATGCATTGTCTCGGGCAGAGTCTGGCCTTTCTCCTGGTCAATCAGGAAGAGTCCCCTGTGGTCAAAACAAATTGAGGGCTTTCAATAGGTTGCCACTACCCCTTCCTCTGGCTCAAATTTCTCTTTAATCACATGTTCTGAAAAAGCACAAAGAAAAAAGTAACAGAGTGCATGCCCATGCAGCCTCTTTGTCAGAGACCAGCACAAGTCTAATTTTAAACACATACACACACACACACACACGCACACAAAGCTACAGGCACATTCAGAACTATACATTCAAACAACAGTATCCACATTTGATGACAGAATTCAACAGAGATGATAGAATTCTGCTCAAATAGTTAAAAAATAAACAAGGATCACTACCAAGATTAAGTATGCATACACATACACACTCTCACACACGTTCACATGCCTCCTCAGCAGTTTCCTTCTGTTTTCCAGTATTTGTGGGACAGTTACAAAACTGATAATAAATGAAGAAACCTCAAGGAATCCCTCCACAGGAGGAACAGTGGAGGACAAAACCTTTGAGTGAAAATAAAACAGAATAAGCCAGGTGTGGTGGCCCACGCTTATAATCCCAGAACTTGGGAGGCTAAGCCAGGAGGATCGCAGGTTCGTTGCCAGCCTCTGCAACTTAGTGAGACCCTGTTTCAAAATAAAAAAGAATAAAATTGGTCTGGGGATGTAGCTAGAGGTAGAATGCCTCTGAGTTCCATTCCAAGTATCAAAACAAAACAAAACAAAACCCAGAATATTCAAAAACACTTAAAAGAATTCCTGAAGTAACTCAAACTCAAACATTTGGAGAAATTAGCTTGAAAGAGAGAGGAGGAGAAGGCACCTGAGAGCACATGCTTAGACTTAGAGAAGCAGAGATAACTCAGAAGCAGAACCTCTTTGTCCTGTATTGTCAAACCGCTTTTGTTTGACTCTTCTGTACCTACAGCAGCTAAGCTGTACTCTGCTGCAACCAAAACCTGACAGTGACTTCAAGTTTGCCTTTGTGATGGGGGGTGGGGAGAGTGGGCGAGGTAGTGAATTGTGGCATCGTGGAGGATCCAGGTGTGCCCAGCAGTTTGATATCAAGGAGAGTTAAAAGTAAGCAGGTGTCCCACCACCCCCATTTAAGGTTGGCAAGTCCCAGCCTTATAGAAATCCTTCCTACCTAACAGAGGAAGGGCGAAGGCACCCATCTTCTCATTACAGCGCCCGGGCCACGAGAGCCTCCAAGAACAAGAGGGATGCCAACAGCCTCCTGATGGTCTTTTGCAGAAGAAATGGGAGCTCCCAGGGCAGTTACACTGCCTCACCTAGAAAAGCCAGCAAGGAGGAGGATGAGGCTCTGCAGGCCCAAAATTCTCTGCCCTTTCATTTGTGCACCCTGCTTTCCCAGTTCCATCTGAACATCCCACTTTTTAAGCCAAATCAACAGGATCCAGCAGCCATGGTGGCCCAGCCAGCCTGGGAGTTCCCAGTGGACCTGAACCTGCACCTCCATGAATCTTAACCTTCCCCTGAGTGCCAGGTGGGGTACTAAGGATCAAGACACATCCCTACCACAGTGACAGAGCTTAGATTTGATTTTATTAAATGCTAGCAAGCTGTTTAAGCTGATCCTGACTTAGAGTCTGGCCTCTGCTGTGTGATCCTTCTCTGGACCAATTTCCCTATTTTTAGAAAGTAAGAGGGAGGTGTGGAACGAATAGAGAGAGTTAAAGCTGCTTTCTAAAATCTGGGTATTGCTTTCTGAAGCACCAGAGAAGTCAGGATTCTTTGGGTTATAAGAGAAAGGAACCCAGCTCAAAAGAGCTTAAGCTGGAAAAAAAAATTGGCTGTCATAACAGAAAAAAGCAAGGGCAGATGATGTCACTAAGTCTCTCATGCCTCATCTCCATCTCTCATCTCAACCCTTTCTTGGTGCTGGCCTTGTTCTCTCCTTCAGACATCTCCTTGCATATCTTATGGGACGGGAGGGGATGGCCAATATGGCTTCAGGCTCATCCCAGCTGGGCAACTCAGGGAAAGAGACCTTCTCTTGCCGAACATTCTTTAATAAAACCCCAGGGACAAATGCTGATTGGCCCACCTGGGACCAGGTGCCCATCCTGTGGTTTAGGGTTTCACCACAGAGGAGTTAGTAGGCTTTCTTCTGCCTCTGAGATACACCCCCAGCCCTATTTTATTTTTTATTTTGAAACAGAGTCTCGCTAAGTTTCTGAGGGCCTTGCTAAGTTGCTGAGGCTGGTCTTGAACCTGCAATCCCCCTGTCTCAGACTCCCAAGTACTGGAACTACAAGTGTGCACCACTATGCCTGGCTGCTAGTAGTCTTGTGTGTGTGTGTGTGTGTGTGTGTGTGTGTGTGTGTGTTACTAGGGATTGTACCCAAAGGCTTTCTACCTTAAAGCTACACCCCTAGCCTGGTTTTATTTCTTATTTGGAAACAAGGTCTCACCAGGTTGATGAGAATCTCACTACTTGATGAGGCTGTCCTCAAACTTGCGATCCTCCTGTCTCAGCCTCCCAAGTACTAGGATTACAGGCATATGCCACCACACCCGGCTTTTGCTAGTAGTCTTTTGAGTAGGACAATTATTTATTATAGGACACAGGCCTGCATGTTGGGATGTTTGGGGCCCCTCCTTACTAAATGCCAGAAGTGCTTCCCAGTCATTGTAATGACAACAACTACAAAAACAAAAACGCCTTCCCCCATTTCCAATGCCAAGGGTGCGGGGTGCACTACTGCCTTGCATCAGCTGCTGAAGCTAGGGTCTCAGGCTGGGTGACTGGCTACACCTCGGGTATCTGCCTCCCAGGCAGAGGTCAGGACAGCTGGGGCAGTGTGTTTGGCAGCCCCATTAGGCCCATATGGCACTGGGAGTTGAGGAGGAGTCAACAAAGTTGTTCCCAAAGGCACTATCACCAAGTTCCTATTACCAGAAGGGATGTTTTATAGACAAAGACCACAGCTGTTGCTTGCCACCATCCCTGAGGGGAAAAGTGAGTGCTCCCGGGGGAAAGGATTACCACCCTCCTCCACCAACTGTCCATGTTCCAGCTACTCCAATTTATTTTATTTATTTATTTATTTATTTTTGGTACTGGGGATTGAACTCAGGGGCATTCTACCTCCAAGCTACACTCTCAGCCCTACTTTATTTTTATTTTGAAACAGGGTCTTGCTAGGTTGCTGAGAGTCTCATTACTTGCTGAGGCTGTACTCGAACCTGCAATCCTCCTGTCTCAGTCTCCCAAGTACTGGCAACTCCACCTCTTAAATCCCAGGATCCAGCTAAAAAATAATCCCACTTGAGGTCAAGCCTGCCTGACCTCCTGTTTTTGACACCTGTATGTGTTCCCAGGACTACAGTTTCCTACAGGGTCGAGGGCCCTTTTGTCTGTAGTGCTGAGAACTGGGACTCAGCTCAGAAACTTGTTAGGCCAAATGAGAGCCAGAGCAAATGAGGCCATCATAACTGGGCCACATGGTGTTTCCAGGAAAGCGCTGAGAGGCTCAGAGCCCCAGTGTGTGTGTGTGTGTGTGTGTGTGTGTGTGTGTGTGTGTGTGTGTGTTTTATACTGGGGAATTGAACCCAGGGGCATTCTACCTCTGAGCTACACCGCCAGTCTTATTTTATTTATTTTAGTTTTTTAAATTTTTACATAGGGTCTAAGTTGCGGGGGGCCTCACTAACTTGCTGAGGCTGTCCTCAAGTCTGCGATCCTCTTGTCTCAGCCTCCCAAGTACTGGGATTACAGGTGTGCACCACCATGCCCAGCTAGGGTTGTTCTTAAAGAGCTTCAACATCTTCCTGGCACCATAGCTGAACTACGCAGCGTCATGTAGCTGCCAAAGCTGACTCTGGGAATCATCTCACGTGAGGCAAAGCAAAGGTCAGGATGCATTTTTAGGAGAGATTTCAGAGACCTGAGCATTGAGTGAGCCCTGCTCAGGTGGGGCAGGCCATGCCAGCACCCCCAACTCTGCCCCCAGTCATCATTCCCAGCCCCACAAAGTACAGTTCGTGACTCCTCCCTCATGCCCCAGAATGTCACCCCACCCCTTCCACATTTGCAGTAAGATAGTTGAGACAGTTAGGTACTTTCCAAAGGAATTCAACTGTGAAGCTAAGGGAAATGCCAGAAGTTCACCAGCCTTACAGAATGTGTGCCTCAGCTTCTGGAAGGTTCTGCTCTGCACCCTATTTTAGAGTTGTATTCATAAGAGGATTCCATGTTACTTCTAAGTTGAGTTCCTTCCTCCCAATTAAAAAAAAAAGCCAGTGTGGAGTCAGGGTCCCTGGATGCACTCTTGCCCCTCTTCTCTTCTGGCCCTGAAGAGCAGGGTTGGATGGGGAAGGGTCTCTTCCTTCCTGCCTCAATGACCTCCTCTCAGCCCATCCCCCTCCCCCAGGAGCTCACAGTTTGGCAAGGGAGAGGGCCACATACAATTAATTATCCTAGTATTATAACTCCAACATAGCCCACCACCTCCTAGGTTATCTCCCTGGACAACCAAACCTCCTAGCTCACTCATCATGAGGCCTCATCAAAAGAAACAAGAGTCTGACTCGGTTTTGTTGAAAAAATAAAACCCTGTAATGGTGCCATAAGGTTTACATTTAAATCTTATCTTCAAGTGTGGTCTACGCCACCCCATGCTCTTTCCTGGACATCTTCTTCCCTTCAGAGAGGCCCTTTGCCCATTCCAAGTAGAGTTTCTCCAGCAGTCCTCCCTCCACTTCTCCCAGTCCCCTGAGCACCATCACAAAAGCCCTGGGAGTCTGGCAGGTGAACGGAGACCAGATCTTGGCAGCTGCCAGAGGAGAACAGGAGGGAAGACTGTCCCTGTTTGTGTCCGCCATGATGCAATAGGACAAGTGCAGCACTCCCGGTCTTCTCTCTGACCATTCTTTCCTCCGTCTACCCCCAAGCACTAGTACACCCCAGGGTGTGTCCTGGCCCATCTCTCCTTGGCTTACTTCTCTCCCTGAACAACCAAACTCTCCCCCCTTCCCCTGTCATGGACATGCTGATGACTTCCAAATCTGTTTCCCTAGGAATTCAGTCTCCTGAGTGCCTAAGTATATCCAATATGAAAACTACTCCTTAGGGGGTACCAGAGCTCAAGAGAGACATGTAGTCACCAAAAATGTTCTCTTTAAGGCAGAAAATACATGACTTTTATTTTATTTTATTTTTTTGCGGAACCAGGGATTGAACCCAGGGGCGTTCTACCTCCGAGCTACACTCCCGGCCCTATTTTTTATATTTTATTTTGAAACCGGGTCTCACGAAGTTGTGGAGGGCCTCACTAAGTAGCTGAGGCTGGGCGCGAACCCAGATCCTCCAGTCTCCGCCTCCCAAGTATTGGGATTACAAGCATGTGCCACCATGCTTGGCTAATACATGACTTTTAGAAGTGGGTTAGCAGCCAGGTGTGGTCGTGCACCCCTGTACTCCCAGTACTTGGGAGGCTGAGACAGGAGGACTGAAGGTTCACCGCCAGCCTCAGCAACTTTGTGAGGCCCTCTGCAACTTAGTGAGACCCTGTTTCAAAACAAAAAATAAAAATAGGGCTGGGTGTGTAACTCAGAGGTAGACTGTCTCTGGGTTCAATCCTCAGTACCACCAAAACAAAAAAAGTGGGTTAGTAGCTGGGCATGGTGGTGCAGTCCTGTAATCCCAGTACTTGGGAGACTGAGACAGGAGAATTGAAGGTTCAGGCCAGCCTCAGCAACTTGGCGAGAACCTCAGCAACTTAATGAGACCCTGTTTCAAGATAAAAAACAAAATAGGGCTGGGGGTGCAGCTCAGAGGTACAGCATCCCTGAGTTCAATCCCCAGTACCAAAAAAACGTAGGTTATTGATGACATCACTTAGAAATTGCCCCGTGTCTTACTTAATTGGTTTTTGGTCTTATTTTCTCCCACCCCCAGAATTTCTGATGGGGAGTGGAAGGGTGAATAGCCTTTTGGGGTCTCAGAGCAGTTGGGCTTCTCCAACGCATGTGTTTGTATGATTTCCAGACTGATGAAAGGATTTGATGGGATTCCTAAACGATGGATCCCTAGATTGGTTCCATCATGTGACCTCGGGTTGTAGCCAGTAAATGACGTGTCCTGGTTGATCGAGGCCTAGAATTACTGCCCATCCTCAAACCCATCAGGATGGCAAAAGAGTTGGGATTATGTAATTGGTTTAGTCCATCCAGGCCTGGAGCCCATCTAAACCACAGACTCTCCTAACACAGGGGAGAGAGGGAATTAGTGGGTGAATAAACAGCCAATGTCCCTGCAGGGTTCCTCTTGGGCAGTGGCTTGCAAACAAGTTTTGAACATTTTCCATGGTAAAACACTTTCCATTGTGACCTACATGCACACATATCACAACTAAAACAAAATTCTTATAAAATATTATTTACCCCTTGCTTCTGGGAACACATTCTAGTCTTTTTGTGATCTTGACTGCTTGATAAGGTAATGCCCAATTCTGATATTATTATTTTTTATTCTAAGCTAAACCCATTAAATTGACTTTATAACCTACTAAGGGGGGGTTGAAAATGACATCCTTTTGTTTGCTCGTTGTTTTGTTTGTTTGTAGGGCTGTGGATTGAACTCAGGGCCTTTTGTGTGCTAGGCAGATACTCTACCACTGAACTACACCCCTCAGCCCCCCTCCTGCTCCCCCCAAAATGCCATTCTTAAGGTTTATGAAAACTGCTTGCATTGTTGAAATGGTTGTAAAAGGTGGCATAAATGCCCCAGAAATTGGAGAAGAAAGCAGAAGTTGGATTAATGGACAGCTATTCAGGGGACAGGAGTGTATGGTGCTTGTCACTAGGGACTCAGAAGAAAGCCCTCAAGAGAGGAGATTTTTGAGCTCCAGAATGTGACTGCACCTTCAAGTGGTAAGGCAGTTCAGAAGGACTTCCCCCTTGATTAGATTTGTGGCTCCCAAGGACTCCAATGGGGCGGTAGCCTGGGCACCAAGACAGTTAGTTGAGTGTTCCAAAGTGTTTTATATCCATGGTTTTTGTTACCCAGAACTCAACTCTAACCTCAGAGCAGACCTCTTCAACTCCTTGGAAATGATGGTGAGCAGGCAGCCTCTTTTTGGTTATGTTAGAACCAGGCTAGCTCAAGGACCTACTGTGTGTAAGATACTGTCTGTGTATATGGAGGACATGGGGGGCAGGTGAGGATAGATAAGCTGTTTAGCCATTTATATAAAGTTAAATGACACCTTGATAAAATATTTTAGGGATGTATTCATATGATAAAGACAAATTTCAGAATAGTGGTTAATGGGTAGAGAGAAAGAGAGAGAGATATAGGACACAGGGAAAGGGCAGAGAAGTGCCTTCCACAGTAACAGTAGCCTTTTGATTCCTAATCTAAGTGGTGGAATACATGGCCAGTTGTTTTAGTGTGTATCAACCATTACAGATGCATGGTAGCTGGGCATGCTGGCATATGCCTGTAACCCCAGTACTTGGGAGACTAAGACAGGAGGATCACAGGTTTGAAGCTAGCTTCCGCAATTTAGCAAAACCCTGTTTCAAAATTTAAAAATTAAAAAAATAGGACTAGGAGGGTATCTCAGAGGTAGAAGGCCCCTGGGTTCAATCCCCAGTACCATACATACACACACACACACACACACACACACACACACACACGTGCGTTCGCATGGTCTACACATGTTTCTATTGGTATGAATGACAAAAAATATAATGGACCATGGACTCTGTGCTTGATGAGCTCACAGACTCAAGTGCAAGACAGAGATTATAACAACTAATACATTACACGATGAGATCATAAGAAACACCAAGAGGTAATTCATTCTGGCTGATTACATGACCTTGGATAAGTAATTGTGTTTGTCGAAGGCTCTTTCTTGAGAGATATTACATATGTATATATGTTATATATGTATATTATATGTAATATACATACACATATATAATAGGTTTATTATGAGAATCAACTGAAATACATAATGCATGAGAAAATGTCTGACAAACTGTGAAACACTGTAAAAAATGTGAGATAATATTATCACTTTGGGTATCTTTGCAACTAACTGTCTATTTCTTCTGTGAAACTGCTATCCCACACAGTTTTGTGCTCAAGTGGCAGTCTGAAACAAGCAGGTTGTAAGTGACTGTAAATTATTCTCAATCTAACATATTTTGTGTCTAGCACGATGCGGGATAGAAATAAAGACACTGGCTATTGCTGAATAGCTCGTAATTGTCAGAACAGGGATTTGCTGCTTAAGAGACCATGGGATGGCCAGACTAGGGGGATGAGGACTTTGAACTAGTGGGTCGTAGCAGGAGAGGACTAGTGCTGGGAGGAGAGTTCCATGCTTTCTCTTCCCCAAGGGCCCTTCAGTCCACTTAGCACACCCTCATTAGCACCTGGGGCCTGAAAGGTGCTGCTCCTCCTAGTGCTGGGGCCTAAGCATGGACATAAATCCCTTCCCTGGCTCTTCTCAGCCCAAGTGGAAGAAGCACAGGGACCCTCTGCCTCTGATAGAATGCCAGGTTAGGCATTCTATCAAGATCCATAGACCCTGCCCTTACCCCTCTGCTGCATGAGACAACTAATGCCAGCCCATGACCAGCACAGCTCTGCAACCTCCTGCTCAGGCTCTGATTTCCTGGCTCCTGGCCATCTCTGTGAGGGTTTCTGCTTTCAGCTCTCAAAGGCTTGTTGTCAAGAATCAGGTGAGAATTTGTTATTCAGATTTAGTAGTCCAGATTCAAGGACCCTGCAAACACGCTAACCCCTAAAAGTGGGTTTTCCCTCTTGGGATAGAATATGTCCCAGAGACTGGGGGAGACTGAGACCTAGGATAGAGCCAAGTAGTTTACCAGCCAGGGTACCAGCTGAACAGGTGACACACTCTAACCAGGTAATTTGAGGCAGGTTGAATAAAGGGAGAAGCCACAAGGGAGAATACAGAACCCCAAAGGACTCATCAAAGAACTGGCTTCTGCAGGTTCTGCGCCAGCCCCTGCCTGAACAGGTGAGGGGAGGGAGAACTACTGGGACCTGGAGGGAGAGTCCTGTGAAGGGCGGAACTGCTGGACAGCAGCCATGGTTTCCAGTGTGGGGTGTGGCCAGTCCTTGGAGGTTCTGCAGAGAGGGAATTCAGCAGTGTGTACCCTGAGCTCACTCTCCTCCCTTCCATCTCCAGCCAGTTGGCTGAGCCCAACTGATAGCCAAAAGGCAAAGGAACCTTTGTTATATTCCACATGGGTCAGGTTGCAGGGACAGAGCTGGGGGCTGCAGAAGAGCTAATGGCCCTCTGATTATGATGAAGGGGACCAAAGGTTCCAGACTTGAGCAGCACAGCACAGCAGGCAAGGTGGGGAACCCCAGAGGGTACCAACGATGATAAAAACCAAAGGTAAGCAGTCTCCTTGGTAAGATCACAGTGACTCCGAAACCAAGAAAGCCACTGCAAGGCAAAGGCACGGTGAACAAAGGCATGACCTTGATGGCTGAATTCAAGTGCCCACATTTAAAGCAGGACCAAGTCACATTTTTACATTTCTATGCCTTTGTAGAGACATTTTTTGGCCTGCAGGAATTGGATTCACGTAGCAATTTCCCTTGCAGCACCAGGTTGGAATTTCCCATCCACTGCTTTCAAGGACACTTAAAAGCAAATTTGCAGCAGACGCTTTATTATTTACTTTATTAAGCATCATTGAGTGACTTGATGACAAGATCCTTGTGCAGCAATTTGAAAGACCTCGATCTTAGACTTCACTCTGCTGCTAACTCACTGGGTCCTTTAAGCTACTCCGTGCCCCTCCCTCGGCTTCCATCTCCTGTTCTGGAGTGTGAGAGGGTTGGCGGTGATCTCAAGGTCCCTTCAGATTCTGGTGTGCTAAGAGTCTAATAAAGACGATCATCAGAACAAGTCGTGACATTTTAGCGCAGCTGGCTTGGCAGTCCCTCTGCGACTCCATTTTGCACACTACAATATTGCTTCTCTGAAATCTCTCTTTCAAATTGCTCCATTCCTCTGATGCAGCAAAGAAGCAAGGGAAAATCATTGCTTTCCAGTGGACTCAAGCCCATGAAAACAAACCCAAGTGTACTGCTACTAAAAAGAACCCGTCTGCCACAGTTCCTATTTATTTGGCTTTGGAGAGTTGGACAGCACAGAACTGAGGAAGGCGTGACACCCCACAATGAGTCATCACCTGCAAAGACTTCCTTCTCCAAGAGCTTCCAGGGCCGCTGGCAACGCCAGGGCCGGTGCCGCCACTTCCCCTTTCGTATATCTCTTTGCAAAGGAAGATGTTTGTGCTCACTTTTTCATTAGACTTCCAGTCCTCTGACTTCTTTCCTTGTTTAAGTTAGAAAAGAAAACAAAAACCAGCCTCCGAATACTTGCTCTTTGGGGGTGCTGGAATCCCATCTGACTCACCAGAAGGGGAATCCATCATGTCTGCTGCCCAGCCTCTCTCTCTCCCTTCTTAGCAGGATGAACTACCATTCTGAGGCCTTCCTGTAGAGATCTGCTCCTCCTCTGGGGAGGTGCAGCTGCCAATCCTGATGCCAGGCCACAAAGATGATGGCAGGCCCTGGGTCCCACCATCCCTTGGCCTGTAGATATGGTAGAATACAAGCCTCTAGTTCAGACTCAGTTTCTCCTTCTAAATGTTCATGACACAAATCACTTCTGTGACCCCAAAAGGTATGGGGATTTCTCCCCACCAGGGGAAGTAATTAATTGGCTAGCAGACACTAGTTGGGTGTCCTCTAATTCAATTGTATTCTGATGTTGTCTGCCAGAGATAATGTCAGACCCCACAGGTTGGGGGTTCATTTCCCAAGACCTCCTCCCCACACTTCAGATGCCTGTCACGAGCCCTAGGTCATTTTACCTGTGCTTTTCACCATCTGCTGGGAACGCCCTCCTTAGGTTTGATTAATTTGCTAGACTGGTTCACAGAACTCAGGTTTGCCTGTTTATTATAAAGGATATTACAAAGGATGCAGATGAAGAGATCCATAGGGCAAGATATGAGGGAAGGGGCATGGTGTTCCCATGCCCTCTCTGGGAGCACCATCCTCCAGGAGCCACCCAGAAGCTCTCTGAACCCCAACCTTTTGCTTTTTCTGAAGACTTCTTTGCACAGGCAGGATTCAAGTGTGGACAGCTGTGTCCAAAAGGGTATGACCTAATGCTAATGGGCTGATTGGGACACACAGCTAGGTCCTTCAGTTGAGATTCTTTGATCTCTGTGCAGCATTCCTTCCTGAAGGGGATGGGCCAGGACTCCTTCTCAAATGGGGGTCTTGTGGTCTACTACTGGACAAGGAAGGGCAAAGAATTTTTTGATGGCCAGCTCCAAGCCAGAAACTCAGAGGAAGATTAGAGTATATGATCTGCCTTGGGGAAGAGAAATTCTAGTTTCTTTGGCCTGCCAAGGGGAGGGAGTTATGAGCCAGGAACTGTGGATAAAAACCAAATATAATATCACATCTAGCCACCAAGATTGAATGAGGACATTGATCAAAGCTGGGTCAATCTTCTGGGACTGATATCCAGTCTAATGGGGAGGAGAAAGAAGCCGTCTTGCTGCTTTGGTAGAGCTGAGCTAAATAATGTAAACCAGGAGCTTCTGCTGGTCACACCTCCAGCTCCTATCCTCGCCAGCATGCAGCCAGGCCCACGCAGAGAGGCCCAATAAATGAAAACAGAGAAGTCGAGACAGTGATAGAGGGAGAGGGCTGGGAGAGGAGAGGAGAAGAGAAGGAGCTGACAATAGTATTTGTTTATCTGGACACAGAGATCCCGAGGCCAGGCCCACCCTTTTTACAAAAGCCAATAACTCTCCTTTTTTAGTAAAGCTAATTTTACTGGGATTTCTGTCCCATAACTAAAGAGGCCTGAACTGGGTGAGGAGCCCCTAGGGGTTCTTCCTTCTGGGTGGAGAAGCAGCAGTCCAGTGATAGCAAGTAACCAGGCAAAACTTCACCAGCTCTGATTCAAGAGGTCTGAGGCTGAAAGATGTTAGGAGATTGGAGTGTGTTGGCTATTTCTTATGCCCTTTAGTGAGGGACGACCAGGAAGGGTGCTCTCACAGAAGCTGGGCCATTTGAAAGCAGAAGGTAGCAGCAGGTGGATGAAGGCAGACTCCTTCTACTTGCAGGAAGATTCCAAGAGTGCAGAGGGTTCAATGGTCTTTCTCCTGAAAGAATTGTAAAAGCACCATTCTGTGCTGGGGAAGGGGTGTGCCGGGAAGCTGGAGTATGGAGGGAGCACCTTGTCTTGAAGCAGTATTGACTGGAACACAGCTCAGGGCTGGTGGGGATCTTCCTTGTCACTCAGAGATTTAAGGTAGCCGAGGCCAGAAAGTGGCCACGGAAGGGGCACTCCTCCAGGCCTGTGGGGAAGAACAGAAGTCACTCCAGGATGGGGGCCAATTTTCAGCTGCTCGGGGAGTTCTTCCACATCTCCCAGGGCTAGGACCAATAGGAGGACAGGAAGAATGCCCCCACCCCATCCCACAGCAAAGTGCACCTTGCTATGCCCATCCAGAAGAATGGGGGAGAGGTTCTTAGCTGATGACAACTGGAATTGCTCCCCCTTTCCCCTTTCTTATATGCCAATGTGTCTGTTTTAGGATTTTTGGTTTGTCTTGCAATGCTGGGGATTCTGGGGCCTTGCACATGCTAGGCAAGTACTCTGCCCTTGCGCTACACCCCCAGCCCTTCCCTTTTTAAATTATTTATTTATTTTGGTACTGGGGATTAAAGCCAGGGGCATTCTAACTGTGAGCTACACCCCCAGCCATTTTATTTTTTATTTTGAAACAGGGTCTCACTAAGTTGTTGAGGCTGGTCTCAAACCTATGATCCTCCTGTCTCAGCTTCCTAAGTACTGGGATTACAGGCATGCAATACCACATCCAGTGCTTCCTTTTGTTGTTTTTGTTTCTTAAATGGAAATTTAGCAAACATATATGTAGTAGTTTAATGTACCATTTAGTGGTAGGTGGCAAGGTCATGTGTTTGTCCAGCAGGCTTCTCAACTAAAACTTGATTAAACTATTGCCTTTTCAATTATTCAACATACATTTATTGAGCCCCTGCTAAGTGGCAAATGCTCTTCCAGACCTGGAGAACAGAATGATGAAGAAAGCAAAGAATCCTAAACAAATTTTGCCCATATGGAGTCATTCCTATACCAAGAAATAACATCACTACCCAGACAGCTGGTCAGGCCCAAACCCCAGGACTCATGCTCTCCTAACTGAGACCTTTCGGCAAGGCTCCTCCTCCTGAATTCATCCCAAAGCTGGGCTCTTCTTTTCAGCCATAACCCAGAACAACTCAGATCTCAGCTCTCAGCTAAATCACTGAGACCTTTTCCATTTGCCCCCAGTTCTGGCGACACACAGAAGCCACAGCGTTCTTTCCAAAACAAAGATGGGTTTATATACTACAAAACCTAACAGAGCTGCAGAGAGCTAACATCCAGATTGTTGCATCTATCTTAATAATGGAATTAATGTGAGCCACAGGAGGCCAATATATGTTTGTGAGACTCTCTTTGGGTATATAAAGACTTAATGTTGAATTTGTTTTTTTTCTGATAGTGGAAAATGTCATAATGATATATCCAGTTATCTAATCTGCTGCCTCAAAATAAGACAAAATAAAATCAGTTCAATTAGAGAGTTCCCTCTGGCAGCTTCTCAGAGCAACCAGACATATAAAGCCTAAATCCCTGACCTCAGCCTCCAAGAACTTAGGCTCCACAGCTGCCTCCCTGGCCTCCTCACCTCCTCAGCTCACATTTACTCCTGCTCCAGCTTCTACCAGCTCCTTCTGCCCCGGCTACTTTGCCCTTCAAGTCACACCAGGCTACTTTGCCATTCAAGGGCAAGGGAAGAGGAGGGGAATCTCAGGCCTGGATCACCCTCCTTTCTATCGTCATCCCTGGAAGTCAGGACTCCCGGCTCAAGAGAACTCTGCTTGAGGGCTGGACAAGCGAGAACAGATGGAAATAGAGTGTGAGATTGAAGCTCACACTCAATTAGTAGAGTGGACCGTCAATAACCAGGAAGTTCTGCAATCTTCCTGTGTCTGTCCTGGGCCTCATGCCTCTCTGTCCCCACCCCTGCTCTGGGTTGCTGGGGAGACTGACCCTTGCAGGCTGTGCTTCCCAAGCTCTGGGTCAGCCGACTTCTGGCTGCAAGGTCAAAGGCAGGCACTGGCAGAGAATAGCAACAGGAGAAAGGAAAGAATCAAAACACCCTCCACCCTGTTCATCTCCAGTGGACTTGGGCTGTGGGCTCTTCCTCCTTTATGACTCCAGGCCTCAACGGTCCAACTTTGGCTCTTTGATCCTAGCTTCTGGGCTCCGATAATACACTCTCCTCCATTTGCCCCTCTTTTGATAATACCAGACTAGACTTACTTTCCTTTGCTCATTTCTTGGCTTTTTTGTCACCTACATAACTGTCTGCATCAAATTCTCTTTGTTTCAATTATTTAAAGTGCTTTTTGCCTTCCAGATGAACCTCAACTAATATGCTTCCCTGGAGGTCTATGAGGATCTATGCTATAGAGAGAGCAGAGTTGGAAGCAGCAGTAACAAGAAATTGAATGGTTTCATATTTATACCTTAATTAAGACATCTTAATGTAAAAACAGCTCAACTCAAATGTCATCTCTTCAGTGGGGTCTCTACACATTAGTGAGGGTATCACCCTTCCCCCAGTCACACTCAACTCTTTGTCTTGTTTTAGCAGTTTTTGGTATTAACTAAATTCACCTCATGTATTTGTTTGCATGTTTATTATCTACTCCCCCCCCTGCACTGTAATATAACATCCTCAAGGGCAATTGCTCCATCTTTTTCTGTACTCCCATGTGCTAAGTGAATTATTAATAATTGACCGACCAGCATTAGGACCCAACTGATCAGAATTTACATGACTCAGAAACCCTGGATTTATAGTTGGACAAGATAACTAGAGGTCACTTTGGTTGTCAGTCCTTAAGGAGATTGTGAATGCAGTTTTACTGTGTGTGAGTTGCATTCCTGGAATTGTGTATGTGGACGTGTGTATGTGTGTGTTGTCTTTTAATACCCAAGAGTCCGTGGAAGGCAATGGCATCTTATTTTCACATGCCCATTCCTTTTTCTTGTTTCTGTAGCATCCTCTTTTCTCTGAGGAAGTGCTCCTATCCCACCCATGAACCTACCTAAGAATGCAGAGTGTGTGAATGTGGGGGATGAGCAGATTTTTGACAGTCTTTTAAATTTTGTTTATGGTTAGTAAACTATTCCAATTTTCTCTATAGTTTCCATCAATTTTGATTATTACATTCTCATAATGCATTATCTGTTGTGTCTATATTTTAAAATACAAATTTGAAAATTGTATGTAAAGTCTCATATTTTAAAATGGCTTCTGCATCAGTGGTTTGTATCTTTTTCATTATAATTTTGTATATGTGTATTTTTTGTTTTTCTTTCCTTTGCCAGAAGAGTGCTTGCTAGACTTGGCAGAGGTGTCCTCTACTTTGGGGCTGTTATTTATTTATTTATTTTTAAATTTTTTTTCTATGTTATTTATTTATTTATTTATTTATTTATTTATTTATTTATTTATTTTGCGGTACCGGGGATTGAACCCAGGGGTGTTCTACCTCTGCGCTACACCCCTGGCCCTATTTTTTTTTTATACTTTATTTTGAAACCGGGTGTCACGAAGCTGCGGAGGGCCTCACTAAGGAGAGAGAGAGAGAGAGAGAGAGAGAGAGACAGGGAGAGAGAGAGAGAGAGCTGAGGCTGGCCGCGAACCCGGATCCTCCAGTCTCCGCCTCCCAAAGTACTGGGATTACAAGCATGCGCCACCACTGGGGCTGTTTTTTAGATAAAATAAGAATTGCTTGAACACAGGCACTGAAATGTTACAATAACTGATCTGATAACCTGGGTGGTACTAAATGACTAATGGGTGGGTAGTGTATACAGCATAGACATACTGAACAAAGGGATGATTCATATCCCAGGAGGGATGAAGTAGGAGAATGCAAGATTTCATCACACGATACAGAACAGTGCCCAAGTTAAAACTCATGGAATTGTTTATTCTGGAATTTTCCTTTTAATATTATTGCACTGCACTTGACCTTGGGTACCTGAAACCGTGGGAAGGAAAACTGAGATAGGGTAGAATTACTGTCTAGAACAAGGGGGATCCTGGGGCCTCGCTTTGAAACTGAAGAGAACAGAGGAGGCTGGCTGTTGAGTGGGATCGCAGTGGTTGGCTCCATGTCTGCCTCATGCCCCTTTGATTTCAGCTGTAGTTGTGATAAGATAATTCTGACTCTCTTCCTGCTGCTGGTGTTCCACCTCCAGACTCACACCATGGTCTTTCTCCCAAGACCAAGTGCAGACGTGCAGAGGACTTAGTATCCTGCAGGCAGCCCTCAAATGCTCCAGCCTCTTGTCCATCAGGTGGACACTTTGAGAGACATGCTTCTGCGTGCTTCTCTGAGTCCTGACGGAACTGAGCTCCCCCTGCTGACAGTGGTGACCTCGATAATTTGTCCATAGATGGACTTGGCCTCCTCTTTCATTCTCCCTATTTCCTTGCTCCTGCTTCCCAGGATCACTTGTACCAAGTCCTCGTCTCCATCTGTGCTTTGTGGGACACCAAAACACTTATCATCACAGCCTGGGAAGCGCTTGATGTGGACACAGAGTAAGGTTGACGGCAGAGCTTCAAAGTCAGCTGCTCTCCTGCTTGTGAGGATGCCCTCCAAAAAACTGCAGTGCACAGATGAACAGAAAATGCTGCACTACTTATGAGCTGTCCTACTGAGACCAGGTAGTTTTGCTGTGGGCTCCTTGCATGAGCATAACACTATGAGAAGAAGCAGCCTCTCCAACTAAGAGGAAGCTCTGGTCGTCACTGGCAGAGACCTGTATCAGAGGCAGCTGGGGTGGTTTGGGTGACAGGACCTCCGGAACAGGGTGACCACACAGAGCCTGTCTCTTTCAGACCACTGCGACTTCAGCAGGACCCTCAGCTGCACCAGATTGCCACTAAGGACCAGGACAGCATTGGTACCCTGGAGGTGACCTGGTCTCAGGGGACACCTGACTTCCCATCTCTCATTAGTTAATTCTTGGGCAGATATTAGCATCCCCAGAGTATTTGAAGGGGGAATTTTTGAATGACTGGACTTTATGCTAAATTCACATTTAGGGGATCAAACTTTTAATTTAGGCTTTAAAAAAAACCACGAGTCTCTTTTATCATCACAATTTGGCAAAGTCCAGAACATATTTTACAACAGCATTATAACAATTATTCAGTTCAATGTTTCCAAAATTCAGTCATTTATTACCATCTTAACAATACACCATTTGTGCTATCAATTACCTATATTTTCCTTTCAAGCAATACAGTTTGTTTTTTAAAAACTTAAGTACCCACTTCTATTTTATTTTATTTTTTATTTTTGGTGATACTGGAGATAGAACCAGGGGCCTTCTACCTCCAGGATACACCCTCCAGTCCTTTTTATTTTATTTTATTTTTTTTATTTGGAAACAGGGTCTTGCCAAGTTGTTGAGAGCCTCACTAAGTTGCTAAGACTGGCTTTGAACCTGTGATCTTCCTGTCTCAGCCTCCCAAGTACTGGGATTATAGGCGTGTGCCACCATGCCTGGCTTCCACTTCTACTTTATATTAAATAAAAATAAATGTGAAATAATATCATCTGCTTATATTTTTCTAACACATATTAAAAATATGTAACTATTAAGATGAAATCACTTTGATTCATATGTGGTACACATTCTACACACTGGGAAACAAAGATTTGTACATATCTACAAATTATTCTGGCTTTGTTTCTCATTAGATTTCTGGTATGTTATGATGTCCTCCACATTGTGAGATCTTAATTCTCTGTTAATTTCCATACAGCTCTAATTCTTCCCTGAAGTTTGTTTCTTAGAATGGGTACCTGCGTGCTATGATTCTACGTTTTGACAGTCCCGAAAGTGTCTCTCTTTTGTTCTCATACACAGAGATTTGGTTGACTGTGGAATTCTAATATAATTCTTAATCCACAGGATTATGTACTCATTGCTCCACCATTTTCTTATTTTTAATATTGCAAATGACAACTCCAATGCCAGTCTGAACTGCTTTCTTTGTGGAAGTTTGTAGGATTTTTACATTATCATTGAAATTCTACGTTATATCCTTGGGAGGATTACTGCCACAGATCTGCCCAGGACACAGTAAACCACTTCAATTCACATCTCCTTTGGCTTAGGGAATTTTCTTTCATTATTTGATTAATTGATACTTTCCTTCTATCCATTCTTCTTTCTTATTCTATGACTTCTATTATATAAATATTAGAACATTATATCTATCTCCCTCTCCTTTATCTTTCATCTCATGAGATTATCATTTTGTCTGTATCCTGACATAGGCAAGTATGAGAGGATCATGTTCATTCTTCTGATTTTATCTAAGAATTCACTAAGGCAGATTTCAACAGCATAAATGCTGCATTGCAGTTCTGTTTTATTTTGGTGAGCATACCATCATTATTAAATTTTTAAGGACTGTTTCTTGTCTTCCTTGTATTCCACTTCATGCTTTTTTTTAACCCTCTGCAATTTCACTGAAAACACAAATTTGAATTTTAAAAGTTATTTACTGTTTGCTGTAAGAATTCTTTTTAAATAGAAGCCATTGGCTCTGACTGATCTGCTAGTTCCCATTTTGAGGCTGCTGGACCTCCTCAGATGTTGTTTATTGATGTTTATAAATATGAAAGTCTACGTAGACAGCTCGTGGTAGCTCTTATGGGTATTGTTAGCAATTGCACAGGTGTCTATGAGAGTCTCCAGATCTTCCCCAGCTTATCTTTGTCTCCAACCCCTCCCAGCTGACACAGTCCATCAGTCACAATGCAGTCACTCACGGGCCCAGCCTTTGCTGTGGTTGGAGGATATCTAGTCACAGCAGGTTCATACTCCCCAGAAAGCCTTCAGGCTTCTGCCTGGTTGAAGTCTTCCTTTTTTCAACAGTGATGTTGCAGGTTGTCTTCTTCTTCCTCTTCGTCTTTTCTTGTTTTTATAATCTCAGTAAGATTTCAGGAAGTTGTTATAAGCTCAAACTGTTATCTTGAAATAAAATCTGGGTGGCTTCCTGTTAGACTGAACCAGAAGTAGCAGGCTTTGTGGTGCCCCACCCATAGACCTCCAGCAGGTGGTTGATAAATGTTTATTAAGTCACCTTTGAGGCCAGCCTCCGCAACTTAGCAAGACCCTGTCTCAAAATAAAAAATAAAAAGGGTTGGGGATGTAGCTCGGTGGTAGAATGCCCCTGGGTTCAATCTCCAGTACCACCACCAAAAAAAAAAAAAAAAAAAAAAAAGCAGCAGCAGCAGCACAAAACCACCACATATAGCAAAGCGAAAGCATCCCAGGATTTTAAAAATATTTTGGCATTTAAAAATCTAAGTGGTCATCAAAGAAATATCCCAGTTTTCCTGGACTACCTAGGCACTTATTTTATGGTTTATTATTGTTATTATTACTAAAGAGGAGCTCGGTCAATATTTGTTGAGTGAAATAGCTAATAGAGAGGATTTTGATTATTCCCTGCACACAGAAATGATAAATGTCTAAGGTGATGGATATGCCAATTAACCCTGATCTGATTGTTACACATTGTGTTCAGGTATTGAATTATCACTCTGTATCCCATAAATACATACAATCACTATGTGTCAATTAAAAATAAAAACATAGCCAGGAGTGGTGGCGCACGCTTGTAATCTCAGTACTTGGGAGGCGGAGACCGGAGGATCCAGGTTCGCGGCCAGCCTCAGCTACTTAGTGAGGTCCTCCATAACTTCGTGAGACCCGGTTTCAAAATAAAGTATAAAAAAATAGGGCTGGGGGTGTAGCTTGGAGGTAAAACGCCCCTGGGTTAAAACCCAGGTACTGCAAAAAAAAACCATAAATTAAAAAATCTATCAAATGAATGAGTGTAAATGACTCCTGGGCCCCCTGGCTGGACAGTGGTGCCACTCACTGAGAGAAGGAAAAGGAATAAGTCTATAAGGAGAGGAAGGTGGGAAATTTCCTCCTACCAAATTGTCAGACAATAGGGCACTCTGGCTCCTTCTTGGAACTAGAGCCCTGAGCAGGCTTATAATAAGTCTATTTAACAGCCATTGTGGCATGTGTGCCTGTCAATCAGAAGGAATCTAGCCCTACATTCAGGGTTAAGTCCTGGGCCCCTACTGAGCCAGATGATAAGATTTTAATCATTGGATTATAGGGAGGGTAAGCAGAGGGGCAGGGCAATGAGGGTATTTGGGGCTTGAGACAGTGGATATTCACCAAGAGCAGGTATTAGTGGGGATACTTTGAGTCACAGACCTCGGAAATGGGCAGAAAAACCAGCCATATTGGAGGACACCATCTAACAAGGCTGGAGGAAGAACCCCTGAGCTCCTCCTGGGAGAAACCCCGGGCAGGCCAAGCATAGTGAACAGCAATGAGGCGCTTACTCAGGGCTAGAACCTCATTCTCAGTACTTCTAGTGAGTTAGCTCAGTGGAGGGTAGTTTCCATGATTATCTCTATTTTACAGATGAAGACCCTGAGCTGCTGGCACAGGTTGAGTATAGGTGATTATTTTCAGTTACTTGGAGATTTTTGGTAACTTGCCAATGATTACTTGGTTAGCAAAGGCAGAGCCAAAATCCAAACCCAGACAAAGGCCTATTTACATTCAACTACCAGGTTAAGTTTCAATAAAGGTAAAAGGGGAAAAACAGCCAGTGGCTCTCAAAGGGTTTCATGGAGACTCAGTGGTGAGCCCAGGAGGTACCTAGAAAGGTCCTTCTCCAGATGCTACGTTAGGGGAGACTGGATTTACAAGCTTGTCCCTACTGTAGGGTTTTGAGTTGGGGTGGGGCAGGGGGATATACATGAGATTTGAAATGGTCTGTGTCATTAGAATGGGCTTGGTGAGTTTGAAAAGTGGGGGCATCATTTCTCTTTGTACCTCCAAATTGAAACATGGTCCTGCGTACAAAACAATTATTCAACAAATATTTCTGAAACACTGAATGAATAAACAAAAGACCCACTTGACGTTTCCTAAACATGGTTTGATTCTATCTCTCACCTTCTTAAAATCTTCCCAAGGTGCCCCACCAGTTGTAGGATGAAGTCTACATGCTTTATCCAAGAATTCAAGGCATGGGCTCACCTCTGCCTTTAGGTCCACCATGCCATCCCCCCACTCAGCCCTTCCCTGATGCCCTTCCCTGACCAAATATATATACTTGGTCCTCTCAACTTTCTGTGACCTATTTTTCTGATCATTTCAAACCCCTGGGCATTTTGGACAGAGGAATAATTTCTGCATGGGTCATCTCTGGTGGGGTTGCCAATCACAATCCTAAGCACACAATCAATACAAGAGAGGTTGATCAGGGTCCTTTTCAGGAATTGATACAATCCTAGAAAGGAGGGAAAGCCTTCTCTTTCCTCTGGGGATACTCTCTGGGGTGGTGGGGTAGTATACATCTGCAGCTGTCTACAATCACCCCTGCCACTTCAAGGAATCTTATCCCCTGTTGGAGGGAAGTAGCCATATACAGAGAAAAGCAGAAGCAAGCAAACAAAGCATACAGGCAGGCAGGCAGGCAGACATACAGACACACACACACACACACACACACACACACACACACACACACGCCAAACTAAGTGAGTACATTGCCACACTCCACGAGTCTCTATATCCCTGTCCTTCCTGGTCTCATGAGCTAATACGTTCCTTTTTTTTTTTGCTTGTTAATTTGAGTGTGTTTCCTTTATTGACTAATACAGTGTCTTGACTAATACTCAGCTGTACTGGGTTGTGGACAGTTCCCAGAATTCTCCTATGTACATCCCTTACAGGTTCAAGTGACACCGTGTAAAACACATAAGGTTACAGGAAATTCAAGGGTGGCTCCTGTGGCATATTTTCCTGTCCTCTTGGTTCAGCTTCAGGTCACACCACGTGGCCACATCCAGGTTGGCAGGGGTGATTCCCATGGACCCTCTCCTTCATGATCTCTACTCACCCCCACCCCTACCCACAAATAACTTCTAGGTTCTTTTTCCCCTTTACCTTGCCCAAGTCTGCATTCTCCTGGACCCTGGTCTAACACAGGGTGGCAGCCATTTCTGACCTGGTTTTGTTACCAGTGAGGAGACTTGAAGCCTGAAGCTGCAGGCTTCAGACCTTGAGGTCTGCATATGACTCAGAGTAAGTACCCCAAAGACGTCTAGCACTATAAAGATTGACTGCTTGTGCCAAATCTCCCTCCTGTATTATACCTGCGAATGCTAGTCAGCTTCACAGTCTTAAGGTGCACTCAAGACTTCTAGGCAAAGAAAGGGGTAGAGTGACAGCTTGAAGACCCTCCATCCATTGCATCTTAGTCCTGTGACAAGGTTCAGCCGTGAAGCACAGCAGGCATTCAGAGGGGGAAGCATGAGCAAAGACAGGCGGGTTCGGGGGAGCGGGAAAGGTCACAGATGCAATGGCCATTGGGAAGGTCCGGGCCAGATCTAGTGATTAAAGCTTTTCCAAGATGGGGCAGGGATATGAACAACAAACCTGGCAGAGGGGCCTACGTGGCTTGCCTAAGTGACCACGAGGACACCAGGCCGGTGGTCTTTGGCATGTGACAGGAAAATTCATGTGGAGACCAATGTTCAGGGAAGGGTCTTGAATGCCAGGCCCAGGATTTCGAAGATCAATCTAGGTCTGAATGGGGCTGGGGCTGACTCAGGGCCTCCTGAGGGGCAGAGTGCTGGTTATGCCTCTCCAGTGCATGAAGAGGACTGGGAGGTAAGGTTATGAGCCTCAGGGCCCTTTCTTGGGGTCCCTCCTGGCTCCTCCCCCAAGTCCTACCCCACCCTGCCTTTTTGGGGTAGCCCTGGACCATGTGGGCTCTGACTACAATGGATGGTCTCTGTATTTCATGACCTCAGGAGCCTCCTGTCCCCCTCCCCATGCAATTTTTGCCCAAGCCCACCCATCAAATGACCCTCTGCACTGAATAACCCTCTGTCATTTAGTGGGTGGGATAAGCCCTGAACCACCCACCCCTGGATTCCAACTACAGTTGGCTTCTTCACTCTATGACTCATTAGAAAGTTTTACTGCTCTTCCACATCTGAAGCCCCTACGTGGAGATTCTGGCTGCCTTTCTTCTTCTTCTTTTTTTTTTCTCTCCTCCATTTCCTTTCAGTCTCAAGGACTATGAAGGAGAATTCCCAATGCTGAGTGTCTGAGCCAGCCCAGCTGAATGGGAGGAAGTATCCCAGCATGCCTTTTGCCTGGTGACTATGTTTCTCCTAAGAGTCAAACCAGAGCCAGAGTCACACACCTAGAGCTGGGAGGGAGGGAGCAGGCAGCCTTGCAGAGCAATTCCTTGGAAAGATTTTGGGCACTGGGGTGAAAAAACCAGCCCTGCCACACACCAGCTATGCGCCCTGCACCAAGTAAGTTCCTGAGCTTCGACTTCCCCCCCCCACACTTATAAAGTGGAGATTAAAATGTCTCCTTTGCAGAATTATTATGAAAAGTAAATGGAACCTCTAATAAGCCTGATGTTTAATAACTGGAGCTGATATTGTGCTTACCTCATCCCAACCTCCTTGAGAGACAGAGGCCAGTGTACCCACAATCATGCACTGAGACAGTCACAGAGACAGAATCTGGGGATCCCCCCATCCCCACTGAGTGGGAGACAACAGGCAGGAGCAGATGGGCTGATGGGAAGCTCTTCAGTTCTCTGATCATCGCCTGAGGGCTGCACAGCGGCAGTGACAGGATTAGCACACCCACCCCAGACCGCTTCCACATCAGCGGTGGAGAATAAAGGAAACTAGGGGAAAAAAGTCAAACAGAAAAAAGCGCCTGGAAAAGATGTTTTTATGTTCACTTGCATGAAAAAAGATCAAAGTATACAGCAGATATATATTTCTCGGAAAATGCATCCCTATGAACCTGTTTGCTTCAGTTGCCATTATAATTCAAGAATTGCCAAATGGAAGTCATAAAATTGGGGGGTGAGGAATGGGGAGGAAGGTCACCAAGGGAAAGGTAATAATTATGTGCTATTTTTTTTCTAGTTTCAGATAATTTAGAGTTTCAACTTTTCCAGCAGGTCAGAGTTATATAAACAGATGCCATACTAAAATATAATTGGGCAAAAATATAAAACTCCTACAGCATGATGGCAATAATATTTTAGGGAAAAAAACCATTAAAGTCTGATACTATAAGAAATTACAAATAGGATCATTTGAGCAGTTCTGTTTTTCTGTATGAACAGCAGTTGCAAATGAAGGCTGTATGTGAAATAATAAAGCATTTGGTTTGCACATAACTTAGAAAGAAAGGGATAATGTTTCTAAACACTGACTTTGTAAGAAAACATGAAAGACATCTTACACTCAACAACCATGGTTCAAAGGAGGACATTGCTCTCTAAAGGTTGCGGTAGGGAAAGGCCACGGCCTCTGTTTTTAACCTGCCCTTGACTCTGCTGGGAGGTGTTCACACTGCACAGGGATTCCTGCAGAGTCTAGCACCAATATATGGATCAGATGTTTTTCTTTGATCTGAGTCCTTTATGTCTTCAGTTTTGAGTGTATTGAGGTATGTTTTCTTTGGTTGCTGTTGTGATGAATGCATAATAAAAAACTGTAATATTTACAACATTTAAACATTTTAGGTTTCAGTGTCAACTCTTCACATAAGAAATATTGGGAAACTCTTTTAAGAATCATCGGAAGGCTATTACTTCCTAGCGTCTGTCATGAAACTGTTTTCGATACACAGAACAATTAGCCTGTTAGCACAGCTGTATGCTTTCTGGTCCAGCATCTTCCCCGTGCTCAGTGGGGAGGCGAAGCCCGTGACTGCCATGTCTGCCGTTCGCCATGCTTCACAGTAGTTATCCACCAGACGTACGCCGTGGGTGCTGGAGCCATGCCACACCACCTTTTGGGGCCTAAAAAGTAATTTTGTCATGTTACTTTTTGAATGACACATCCTTGGGTTATAATTTGGTAAGCAAATTGGCATGCGTCTAGTTAATCAAGTCAAACTCCCTATCCCTCTGTAGTCTAATGCCAAATCACCTCTTTATCATCATTGCTTCTTCCAACTTTCTGGGTACACTCTAATCAGTCCATACCCAGCTTGCAATCATTCCCCAATAATACTCTCAGCTCCCATGATGTGAATCTGAACCACTGCTGGTGAGATCCCTTGGGCTAGAGTGGTCTCTGTCATGTTTAGATCAGTGGCTCCTTCTCATCTTTCAAAGCCCAGCATCACCTCCTCTTTTAGGAAGCTTTCCCTGACTCCCACCCCTGAGTGAACATGCATGCTTCCTCTGTGGTCTTATCATCCCATCTGGATCTCCATTCTACAATTACAGTATTGTGTCTAGAATCATGGTTAGTCTGTATCTATCTTCCCCTGCAGACTGGGAGCCCTTTATGAGTAGGGGCCCTGTAGGCTTATGAACTGTGCCTTCCAGGCCTGACATCTGGCCTGTTATAGACACAGGGGAAAGGTTTGCTGAGTTGCTGTGTCTTGAAAAGCACATATAATTTGCAAAGGTGAAGAGCTCAGTCCCCAGTACAGAGTTACAGGGTCACCGGGAGTTGCATCATTTACAACTGATGAAGTGCCCCCTCCTGCCATGCCCTCACACGCATTCACTGCATCTGCCCCATGGTGTAGTTTTGGTTCTGCTGCCCATTTTTCAGGCAAGGCAGCTGAGGCTCAGAGAGTGCAAGTACCTTGTCCAAGGTCGCATATTGAGCTACTGGACCTGAAGCTTCTGGCTCCAAGACTAGAGCTTTCTCCACAACCTTCAGCTGTCTTTCTGTGGCTTTATGTTGGCAATAACCCAGAGGGCAGCTGATAAAGGCATCCCATTGTTAGGATGCCTCCTGAAACCATCGCATGCCACATAAAAGGGCTCCCACCCCCACTTACCAAGAAGGATCTGTCATCACGTCTCGGCCATCAAAGGAGTATATCGGAACATGCGTGTTGAACTGACCTCCATGACCAGAAAAGATCGAGTCCCAGTTATTAAAAAGGACTTGGCCCTAAGAAGGCAAATGTCAGATTAGAATCGTTACACCAAGGCCTGCAAATAGACTAGATTTTTATTCATTCTTCAAAACCCAGATGCCACCTCACACTGAAGTCTCCGGCCCCAATCCCAGAGGCTGGGTGGAGTGGAAACTCAAGAAATGTTAGCAGTTTGACTTTATCATCAGTCTTTGAACCTTTTCATTCTACTGTCATGTTTCCTGAGGCAATTTTTCTTATTACATGCATGTACAAGGCTCCTGCCCAGCAAAAACCTGTTTTAGGTCTATATTTTATTTTTGCTACTTAAAAATCTGTATGCACATGTATCAAGCTTTGAATTTGTGCCAGGCCTTGAGCCAGCGTCTCCTGAGGGTGATGTGGGAACAAAGCTCAGTCCTTTTTCTCAAAGAAAGAGCCTGGCCTCTTGTGGAGAGATGGGAGAATACCACTCATGGGGGAGAGGGGTGGAAGAGGACCTGGGCAAGGAGACGAACTCTGGCTGTGGAGTCAGGGTGGAACTTGCTAGCCTCTAGGCTCCAGAACTGAAGGACTGGGGTTACAGGGACTGAAGCATGTGTGTGTGTGTGTGTGTGTGTGTGTAACTGGGGACAAACCCAGAGGTATTCTACCTCTGAGCTAAACCCCCATCCCTTCTTATGTTTTATTTTGAAACAGGGTCTCACTAAGTTGCTGAGGGCCTTGCTAAGTTGCTGAGACTGATCTTGAACCTTCACAACCTCCCAAGTGTTGGGATTATAGGTGTGCGCCACCCTACTGGGCCTAAAGTGTCTTGAAGAATGCTTGAGAGCTAGTTAGTCATCAGGACCCAGGATGTGTGTAAGTAGCAACACAGCTGTCTCTCTTTAGCCCTCAAGGAATTGGCTATTTCCATGGAATAATTAAGGGATCCTACAAGGCCTGCCTGGCCAGCAAGAGGGGCAATGAAAGACCTGGCAGGCTTTGGCAGCCTAGCTGCTCAGGGAGCACCAAACCAGGGTTCAGGACAAAGTGCCTCTGCCTTGGGACCAGTGCCCCAGCTAATCTCTGGTGGCACCACAGATGACATCCTTGGGTGAAACCAAGAGCCCCAGGCATGAGACTCAAGGAGGTCAATTCTAGTTTGCAGTGGCTTCTAGCAAATGACTTTTCTTCCTCTGAGTCTCAGTTTTCTCATCTGATAAACAGAAAAAAGAGTAATTCCCATTTTTATTAGAAGTACCTATTCAGATCATAGATATAAAGAGCTTTATAAACAAATAATCAAAAAGTTATATAGATGAAAGTGGTTATCATTCTTCCTGTCTGCTCCAAGAAGTATAAACCATCTAAGCAGGAAGGGCCACTGTAAATATGAGAAAACTGAGGTCCAGAGAGGAAAAAATGACCTGTCCAAAGTCACATGGCCAACCAGGGGGAAGACTTGGGCCTTGAACCAAGGTTGCTGTATGAAGTGTCAACTGCACCGGTCCCCATGGAGACTGGTGCTTCCAGAAGGCAGCGGGACAGTATTGATTTTTACCTTGAGGTTCACTATGGGAAGGCTGTATCTCTCTGCTTTCCTCACAACCGTGGAGAGATCTTGCAGATGGGAAGATAAGAATGCTCGGAAGGTGGAGAACAGGCCTGCAGCCCTGGCCTGCTGGAAGCACTGGAAATCAGCTCGGAGGTCCCCGGAGAATGGCATGTTCAAAGCAACCAAGCGCAGCTGAAAGAAGTGAGAGAAAAGGCCATGGAGTGAGAGTTGAAGGCAAACTCCAAGTGTGCGACCATCTCGCTTTCCAAAGAAGATCCTGTCTTCTTAGGGTGGAAGGCGCGTCGCAGGCCATGTCATTTCCCTCGGCCTGACACTGGAATGACCGTCTCTGCTGGACCATCCCCAGGGAGGGAGAGCCATGGTCTCCCAGAACAGCCTGGTTCAGCTCTCTGAACAGATGTGTGGGGTGGAAATGTCTTCCTTAGATGAGAAAACAAACCAAACACTGTTTGGACCAAATAAAGCACTTCAGAGATCTGAATCCAATCTGTGGGTCCTATGCTTGAGACCTCTGGGCCTGCCCCAGCTCAGTGTCCTGCAGGGGTTTAAGCTAGCATTGACCCTGAATTCCAGAGCTTCCCCAAGCTCTCTGCCCTTCCTTCTATCTCCTGAATGGGCCTGGGGCTGATCACATGTGGGGCCAGTGGGGAAAGGCATTGGAAGGGGAAGGACATGACATTTATTACTAAGACTGCTTGGATAGAACCTTCTGGAAACCAGCAGTCATATACAATTCTAGCCTTACATTCTTGCCATCTTGTTCAGCAGCTAAAAATAAAAGCCATCCCATAGCCTCCCACATTTTCTCTCCCCAAACCCAGCATCCCTCAACTGCCCTCGTTCCTGGCTGCTTTTGCCAAGTCCTCTGGAATGCATTCCACAATCAAGCAGCACTCATCTCCTTACTTGCTTTTCAATCTCATCTAAGGACTAACTTTCATCTCACGACCACAGAGCTGGGGAGGGCGGGTGCAGGTCCAGGACCCAAGTCATCAAAGAAGGAGAATATTTTAAAATATCTTAAGCCAAAGGATATGGAATAAGCTCCATGTGGCAGGCAGGAGGTGGTTGCTGTTTCTCTCCCTGCTTCTGTGCTACTTCTCAGATCTGAACAAATCCTCTGCATGTCCCAGCACTTGGTGTCACCAGGTTGGTGTTCTTTTGCTCCTTAAGCTTCCAGCCAGTGGCTGCAGCAGGCCATGAGCCACCATGTCCAGGAGCCCTGCACAGTCCTTGTACCTCTGGACATGTTTCTCCACTCACCACCCCTTTCCTTCCCTTCTGCATAGGACAGACCCTGAGCCTCCCCCACTCTATCTCTTTTTACCCATCCCTGGTTCACCATGCCAGAAGGAGTCCACGTCAGGCAGCACTATCCCAGCCCCCCACTCTGTCCTAACTGTGACATGGCTTCCCCGGCAGGTCTCCCACCAGCAGCATTTAATGTTCTATATTCCCAGCCCTTCGGTGGGGAGAGGCTTTAGTGTGCTGCCCACCACGACCCCATGCAGGCCACCAGATTTCAACCCCCCACATCACACACATCCTGCCCCTCAGATGCCCTGGGTGTCTGGCTATACTGCCCCTTCCCTGTCTTTCTCAGGCACCCAGAGACTCTGGCTCCTAAGGCAAAGGCCTGTGGTCTCATCAGACTTCAACCAACATGCTTCTGGGCTACATCAAAGGCCATTCCCAAGAGGCCTTAATGAAATAAGGCTTCTCCAATGCCAGGAGCCACCTAAGGAAGGTGCAGGGACAAGTGCAGAGCTTCCCTGCCACACCCTGATCCCACCCTCCCTCTCCCTCTGTGAGAAGACACAGGAGAAATGTCTGGAATTATGTCCTTTCTAAATGGTGGGGTTGGGGTTTGCACTTGCCTGTTGGCATTTCTTTAATTGCTGGAACATTTTTATAATGAATATATGTCATTTTTATGAAGGCAATCATGTTACAGCAATCAAAACGTTAAAATGGCTAGTGGGTGAGTATAGTTTGGGTAAAATTATAGGTAATTTACTATTTTCTTCATTCTTTACAGACACTGTCAAATTTTGCTACAATGAATGCATGTGTATTACTTTTGAATTATAAAATACTATTCAAAACCTCCATTGGCTACTGCCCTAACTTCTTCGGGGCTTCTTGAAGGGGTCCCTATATTCACTTCTCTCTTCCCTCGCCTCTCATTTACTCCTCAACCGACCACTGAAATGCTTTGCTCTAGTTTCTAAATTTGAAGGACACCTTTTTGTTCTTTTTATGGAACTCCTGGCAGCCTCTGGCACTGTTGGCTACCACCCTGCTTGGCAGTCTCTCTTCCTCTCTGGCCACAGCTTCTCAGTTTCCTTCTCTTATTTCTTCCATCCGCTCCTTTTCGGTTTTGCTACTCATAATCCAAGTCCTTTTTCACTATCTAGAATCTCTTACAGGAAGCCCCACCATCCCCATAACGATTGCCCTAGCCCTGCTGAAGACTCCCAAGTCTATGTTCTCCAGACCAGTCCCACTGCGGGTTTTAGACCTTCGCATCCCATTCCCTCCTGGCTGTCCTATCGGCACCTCAGACTCACGGTGCCCCAAGTGAGGTCCTCCTTGGTGATGGCAGCCCTACAGGAAGCAGGTTTCTGGCGTCTTCAAGCCCATGTCTTGTTCTTTAAAAGTGGCCCACTAAAAGGAGTGGCCTTAGACCTTCAACCTCATTCTCCTGGCTCCTTGTGATTGGATTGGGAATGGGCAATTGACCCAAGAGACACCACAGAGACTCTCTCTCTCCCAAGACTTTGAATTGAGTCAGGCAGTGTTGGGTTCTGCAGCTGGAAGATCACACAGATTTGGGGCCAGAATTAGTGCTGTGGCAACCTGGAGCTGGATGCAAGCTTGTGCAACCTTTGCCTGAATGTTAGGGTGGGCTGCATGGTAGGCAGGAAAGAGACTCTTGCAGAAGAGGTCTGTGGACATAGTAAAGTAAACTAAGAGCGGGGACAAGAGCCCCCAGGTCTAGTCATACTTTCTGTCATTGAGTTTTATGAGATTCCTGTAGTGATATCGAAAAACTCTTTATTTAAGCTAGCGAAGGAAGAGAGCAAGGGTTTCTAATTCCAGCATCACCAAGGATCCCCAGGAAGGAAGCTATGACCACTGGATTACTGACCTCTCCCATCCTCACTGCACCATATCCAATCAGCTATCACACTGGCCACTCCTGACGTTTTCATGTTCCTGGCCACCCTTCCACACGATCACTATGGTGACACCAGTTCAGATAATACAGGAGCCACCCGCCTGGTCTTTGGATGCCAGCTCCTATCCTCTCCAATCCAATTTCACACTGCAATCAAGGTAATTTCTGAAATGCCAGTCTCATCATATCCTGTTTCTGCCTTAAACCTGTCAGTAGCTCCCCAGTGCCCACAGGAAAAGGTCAAAGTCCTTATCTTGGTTTACAGGCCTTTGATGCCTAGCCCTTGCTGACCATGGCAGACTGAACTTCTCCCCTTTCTGCCTTGAACTCTACTCCTTTGGCCAGACTGAAATACTTGCAATTAAAGCAATGTACAACACTTCTCCTTATCTCCCCTATTCTATCTTTTTTCTGCCTGGAATTCCCACTCTCTTTTTTCCACCTGGCTCACACCTGCATTCAACTTCCTTTAAGTCCTAGTTTAGTGATCACCTCCTCCAGGCAGACTGCTTTGATCTTCTTGTAACTCCAGCATCTTGTGTTTGCCCCACCCAAACAAGTTACTACTCTATATTATAGTTGTCTATATTTCATTTGCCTCTTTCACTAGTCTAGGGGCATCTTGACAGTGGGAACCATGTACTATGCCCAGGGCCTAGGACACAGTAGACACACATTTCAGTATTTGCAAAGTAAATGCATGAATTGTACTTACAGCAGGATTCTCATAATTGGAACTTAAAATAGGGTTCAGTGGAGGCTGGCGCTGATATGGCTGTTACGTAAAAGAGGAAGAGAAACAGTTCTGAATATGCATTTAATCTATTTTTCAGAGTACAGTAAGGCACAAGTTCAATGTTTCTTGTGAATAGGTTCTTGTTTGAGTAGGTTGATGTTGTCTTTAACTGACTTTTTTTTTTTGCGGTACTAGGGATTGAACCCAGGGGCGTTCTACCTCCGAGCTACACCCCCGGCCCTATTTTTTATACTTTATTTTGAAACCGGGTCTCACGAAGTTGCAGAGGGGGCCTCACTAAGTAGAGAGAGAGAGAAAGAGAGAGAGAGAGAGAGAGAGGGAGAGAGCTGAGGCTGGCCGTGAACCCAGATCCTCCGGTCTCCGCCTCCCAAAGTACTGGGATTACAAGCGTGCGCCACCATGCCCGACTTTAACTGACTCTTAACTGTGAAGAGTTCCATGGTCAGATGGAAAAGTCATCCTCAGAAAAGGAGGGGATGCTCTCAAGACTTTAAAAAAGAGCCCTGAGCTAAGGAGGCAGAGGACCCATGCTTAATGGGCAATGTGTTCACTTAATAGAGCAAGCCACATCAAAGTTTCATCATCTGCAAAGTGGAGATAACAGTCATCATCTCCCTGGGTTGCAACAGGGCTCAGAGATGGACCATGTTCTTATAGGGCAAATTGTGTCAAAAATTAAGTGTTCTTCTAGATTGCTGATGCCAATCAATGAATAAGTGAATGCTTATGCCAATCAATGAATGCTTGGCCAATTCAGCAATTGAATAAACTGAGGCTAAGAGATAAGAAGCCCTTGCCCAGAAGGACTCATCTGCTACATGGGAACAGCAGGTCTCCAGCCACTGGGCCCAGTTCTCCTTCCACAAAAGAATGTGAGAACATTGTGTTGGCACCTGGTACTTTCTGGGTTTCCACCAGGTGCTAAACCATGCTGTTCAGAGTTTGGCGAGCTTGCTGCTAGATACCCGGGGGGGGGGCTCCGGAGTGCTGATGAATGGAGGAACAAGCAGCAAGGCAGGGAAACTACTCACGTTGCTGGAAAGTGCTGGGGGTGGAGGGCTGTCGGCAGGAATGGGGATCAGTTCTCCCAGCTTCAAGGAAAAGAGTACATGGAAAATAAAACATCAACTAGGAACTGTTTGCTTATTTTTGAAACAGAAAAGGGGCATGTACAGGAGTTGATTATTATGTTTAGAGGGTATTCGGAGGTGGTTTGTTAAAGAAAGTTTAAGAATTACCTGTAATTTTTTCCAACCATCTCGGACACGGATGAAAAACTCCGTGCTGTCCCTCAGGTAGATGAATGTCCCTTCTATGACCAAATGCGCTTTCTGCAGCATGTCATTCATGTTGCTGAAGGCTGTGACCTGTCAGATCATTTTAAATCCCAAACACTGCAGTTACCAGGAGAGCAGTGGCACAATTTGATGAACGGGCCTCTTTGTAAAATCAGATGGGATTTTATCATATTTAATAAAAGACTTATTTTGCCGTATAGAGATTGATAGCGTCACTAATAACTAAAGAGCATTTTTATAAAACAAAAACATGCATTACTTTGAAACTCAAAACTAAATTCTAATAAATGAATTAAAACACAGAAGATAATATTCTATGAGCACGGAGACATAAAAACAGAATTTCTGTGCTTTGATATTAAAACCATCCATGAGTTTTGCCACTTATTTATTTATTTATTTTATGCTGCTTGGTGACACTGACATGGGTAAATGCGTCCTTTCATGCTGCTTCTGAATGAATTTCAAATTTATTTGCATTTGGAATAGGAAATGCAAACAAGTGGGCAATTACACTCAGGTCTTCATTTTTTTTGCCTAGCCGGGTAGTTACAATGTTAAGTACATGATGGGAAATGGAGGCCTGCAATTTCTGTGTCTAGAAAATTGCTGAAGATTAGACAGCCATTTAGTAGACTTAGACACTGCAAAAAAAATCTATTCATCTGAATTTCATTCATCTGCATAGATACTAAATTACCCTCTACTGTTTGTGGAATTGCACCAATTCTATTGTTGGGGATTCCTAACTCCAAAATAAAAGGATGTCGGCTCCTAAACTTGGTAGCCAAAGTTTTAAGTAAATCCATCCAAAGTGTAATGACAACTACACATTGATAATAATACTGACCAAGTTTCTGGATCCTGGGAGCCCTGGCTGTCCTGGAGGGCCAGGTGGACCAGGAAGGGCCACAGCTAAGACAAAGCAGAAAACAGAAGTTATGAAAAACACACTCTGAAAAGTGCCCCAGGTGTCAGTGGATCTCTGGAGGGGAGTCTGCACAGCCCCTCCAGTTCTGCAAGGCCTCCCGCCCCGCAACTACACCCTGGTGCTCTGGACCCTGCATGTGAGGCAGGCCACATTGACTGGTTTGGGGAAGATCTGGGATTCTTCATTGTCACCCTGGATCAAGTGGGCCTAGGATTTTCCAGGTTTCTAAGTGCATACATCCCTGTTGTTGTTTGTAAAACCCAGTTTCAGTTGAATTTTCTGTCACTTGCATCCAAAAATATTCCGACTTATACAACTTATTTCACCAAAGAGACAAGCATGTGACCACTGAACAGAGGAAGTGGGCTCAGAAAGAGGAAGCGAAGGGGCTAGGCTGTGGGAAGAGGCTGGGGCAGTGCAGTGACAGCGGCCCTGGCCTTGTGGCTGGGAGACATGGACTCAGGACCCAGTTTGTCAACTCCCACGCAATCTTGAGGAAACAGCAGGCCCTCTCAACCTGCTTCCCCATCTGTGAGATGCAAACAGGCATTTCTTCTTCACTGGCCTGTGGTGAGAATGAGTGGAACACAAACTATACGAACTAGAAATGTGCTTTGCAAACTGTGTGGCATTTGACCAGGGATTCTTAGCTTTTGAAGAGTTACGGTGTTCTTAAAAATCAGATTAGGTCTACTGCCCTCTTCTTCAGAAAAATGCACGTGTACACACACACACACACACATACACACACACACACTTACAAAAAAATGTTAGTGGGATGACAGATCCCTGTGACACATACATTCTTGAATTCTCTAGGAGTCTATTATTCCCCAACTGAAAAGCTCTTACTTTAAGCAAACATAAAGAAGTATTATTGCAACTATTCCTTTGTTCTTCTTCTACCTCTCTAAGCCTCCATTTCATTCCCCTCCCCAAATTGCAAAGTTCTTGGCAGAGTTAAGGAAATTTTTACAAGTCCTAATAAAATTACTATATATGATTTTTCAGGTCATTGCGAGCAAGCCTTCAGTTCCAACACTGGACTTGAACATACATGCATAGATGGTATATGTCTAGTGTATAAAGGTCAGAGGAGGACTTGAGTTTGGATACCAGTCATGCCTCCTACTAGTTAGTATGTGTGACCTTGAACAAGCCTCTTATTTTCTCTGCACTTCGACCATGGAATGAGTTTTATAAAATGTCTTCATCCATGGAATGAGTTTTATAAAGATATCCATTCCATCTCCCTCCAGGGGTTCTGGGACAATTGCGTGGGATAGTGGCTATGCACGTGTATTGTAAAGTGTGACTTGCCATATGTTAAATTAGGAATAATTATCCTTCAATGTAGTAGCAAAGTTTCCTGGGGCCCCCTAGGTAGCGTTGCTATGGACAACAAATTCTCTTCATCCTACACTTTCCATCATGTCACTCCACCTCCTGCAGCTACGATTCATCCCTCAAGGCCATGTGGGCACCTATGGTTTTATCCACCCAGTGCCTCCCTTCTTTGCAGGACCAGTGTTCTCATCATCTCTCTCTCTCTCTCTCTCTCTCTCTCTCTCTTTCTTTTTTGCAGTACTGGGGATTGAACCCAGGGGCATTCTACCTCCAAGCTACACCCCCAGCCCTATTTTTTTGTTCTTTATTTTAAAACACGGTCTCACTAAGTTGCAGAGGGCCTCACTAAGTAGCAGAGGCTGGCCATGAACTCAGATCCTCCAGTCTCAGCCTCCCAAGTACTGGGATTACAAGTGTGTACCACCACGTCCACCACCTCATCATCTTCTCTTGAGTTTTTCTCCTTTACCTGTACAACTTTTTGGCTCCAGAAAGAGCTACCATGTTGTCATGTGATTCTACCTCCTGGCCACAGGAGGTTGATTGGTCCAAGGTTGGCCCCTAGCTCAACAGGGCAATCAGAATCCTTCCCTGGGGCTTGCCCCACCCTAGGACTTTTCAAACTAAAATCGAGCTTGCTAGCTGAGAGTGGAAGCTCTAAGTTGTCAGTAACCATATTTCCCTCTGTGCAGAGGATGTGGTCTATGGCGAGGAAGCGTGAAGCTGGCACACAGAGAGGCTGAGTCAAGAGATGGTCAGAGACTCCTTGCAGGGAGCCTGGCTTCTCCTTGGTTCTGACTGATCTTGAGGCCCAGTTGCCTATCTACCTTTTCCATGAACTGATTGTTCATTCGCTCCTTCACAGCCAATCAACTTGCATTCTGCTTGAGCTAATTTGAGTCATGTTTCTCACTTGCAACCAAGAGAGGCAAGGCTAAGTCAAAGCCCCAACCCCAAAGTGACCTGCTGTGTAAAGCTCCCTCTGATGCCTCAGCCTCTGTGGTCTCTTCCAGGTGAGCTCCCACTATACCTGGCTCACACACTCATGTCAACCTAATCAACTAAAAAGTGCCTTCATGCTATTATTGCTACTATGGGTTGAACATCCCTCATCTAAAATGTTTGGGCCAGGCATGGTGGCGCACGCTTGTAATCCCAGGATTTGGGAGGCTGAGACCAGAGGATCCGGGTTTGCGGCCAGACTCTGCTACTTAGTGAGGCCCTCCGCAACTTAGTGAGACCCTGTTTCAAAATAAAGAATTTAAAAAAAGGGCTGGAGGTGTAGCCTGGAGGTAGAATACCCCTGGGTTCAATCCCCAGTACCCTAAAAAAATAAATTAAAATGCTTGGGATCAAAAGTGTTTCAGATTTCAGATTTTTTTGGATTTTGAATAATTGCATATACATAATGAGATATCTTGAGAATGGGACCAAAGTCTAAACACAAAATTCATTTTTGTTTTATATACACCTTACAAGCATAGACTGAAGGTAATTTTATGCAGTACTGTACATAAATTTGAGAATTAAACACCATTTCATGATGTGAAATTTTGTACCTGTAGCATCATGTTAGTACTCAAAAAGTTTCAGAGTTTGGATCATTTCAGAGTTGGGGTTTTCAGATTAGGAATGCTCAACTTGCACTATTATTTTCCACCATGTGCCTAGTAGGAATAATATGGGCTTTGGAGACACACTGATCTGAGTCCTAATCTTGTTGGTGCCACTAATGGGCTGTGTGACTTTGGAATGTCTCCTTAATGTCTCAGGTTGTCACTTTCCTCACCTGTAAAATGGATGTACTAACACTTTTCTTGAAGGTTGTTGTGAGCATTCAATAAAATACTGTAGTAAAGTGATTAGCAGAGTGCCTAGCACTTGGCAAATGCTCAATACATGGATTCCTTTTCTTTAATTTCACTCATTTTACATTTGAGGAACCGAGACACCAAGAGATGAATAGATTTTTACATCAAGAGTTACAATCAATGCTGATCCTTAGGCCAGGTTGTCAGCTCCCTAAGGCATTGACAACACAGCTAGGAAGGCTCCACTATACGTGAAAATATATGCTCAACACCATTAGTCACTAGGGAAATGCAGACCAAAAACCACACAGCCATTACAATGGCTATAATAAAAAAGATATTCTAGGTGTTGGTGAAGATGAGGAGAAATTGGAACCCTCATACATTATTGGTAGGAATGTAAAATATTGTGGCTGCTTTGGAAAATGGTTTGGAAGGTCTTCAAAAAGTTAAACACAGAGTTCCATAGCAATTTCACTGTTAGGTATATGCCCAAGAGAACTGAAAACATGTGTTTACACAAAACTTTGTACATGAATGTCCATAGCAGCATTATTCCTAAGAGTTGAAAAGTAGAAGCAACTCAAATATCCATAAAAAAGGTGAATGAGTAAGCAAAATATATATATCCATACAATGGAACATTATTTGGTCATAAAAAGGAGTGAAGTACCAATACACACTACAACATAGATGAACCTTGAAAACATTATGCTAAGTGAAAGAAGCCAGATACAAAAGGCCACATATTGTATGATTCTGTTTATATGTAATGTCCAAAATAGGTAAATTCAGAGACAGAAAGATTAGTGGTGCCAAGATCTGGGAGGAGGGGTGTAGTGTAGGAAGTAACTTCTAATTAGTACAAAATTTATTTTTGGTGTGATAGAGCATTCTAGAATTAGATGGTACACTATTGGTAGGAATGGCTGCATGACCTTGAGAATATATCAAACAGCCCTGGACTATACACTTTAAGCAGATTTTATGTTGTGTGAATTACATCTCAATTTAAAAAAAGAAAAGAAAGAAGGCCCCATCCAGGAAACAGCCCTCTGTGTGGCTCTACCAAGCCATCCAGATGTGCTGACCCTGAGCACAACAGTGGGGTGGCATGGATGAGGGCACCGCTCACAGTACTAACCTGCACCCAGGATTGCTGGAGGTCCTGGTGGCCCAGGGGGTCCCGGTGGCCCAGGGACACCAGGTCTTCCAAAGCCAGGGGGCCCAGGCAGGCCAGGAGTTCCTGGGGGTCCTTGGGGCCCAACAACAGTTTCCCCTTTCTGTCCCTGTCAAGGCAAGCATACAGTAAGAGAGGAGAGAAAGGGCCATTAATCACTAGAAGGCCCACCTATTCCTCCATTCCTGGGGAATTATAGCTATTGTTATCATTCTTAACAATCCTGAGCACAATTCCAGAGTATAAGCCCTAAGAAGCAGGAACCCTGTCTTTATGATCAAAGTTAAGGGAAAACCCTGAGAGCCCTGAAGTCAGAGGGCTCTTGGCGATCATCTAGTCTAGCTTTGCTGGTCATATACGAGAGACCTGAGACTTCACAACCGGAAGCAGAACCCCGGTCTCTGCCTTTGCTGGTTCCACCCTCAAAATGACCTCTGGGGCCAATGTCAATAATCTGGCCCCTGAGGTCAGTAATCTGGTTATATTATCGCTGAGGGATAGCTTGATCTTCTCTCTCGTGGCCTGGAACCTTCTCCTTCTAGGAAGACCAAGCTCATCTAGCAGCTATGTCTTTAGTAAAAATTCAGAAGAATCAAATAGCTCCTCTGAAGCTATCACTCTCACCACCTTCCATCCTGCCTCCATTATCTGATTGTTCACTATAAAAAACTCTTTGCGTTGAGTGAATTTCCCACCATGTACATGAGTAAGGCAGTATGGTTAGTTCCCGGAAGTTAACTGACTGCATATACCCTGGGCCAGCTTCCTTCCCTTCACAGGCCTCAGCCAATGTTCCCATCAATCAACAAGTAGCAGGGAGAGTGGCCCATCCCCAAGTCCTGTCTCTAGTTTGTAGTACCATAACTGACCCTTGACTTTCCAACTGCCTGGTCATATCGGGGGCTTCAGGGAAGCCTTTGGGGAAGATGACATGAAAGGGTTGCTACTCACCACCAGGCCTGGACTTCCTGGCAGGCCTGGAGGCCCAGACACAAAGAAGTGGCCATTAGAGTCTCCTTTTTCTCCTTTGAACCCCCTGTCTCCATTCTCCCCCTGAAAGAAAGAACATAAGAATATTTCAGGAAGACTGGGATGACTTGCCTCTGACATAAACCCAAGTTTATGTCAGAGGTATTGGAAATACAGGCTAAATGTGTCCCCAAATTCCATGTGTTGGAAATTTAATCCCCAAAGTCGTATGTTAATGGCATTTGGAGGTGAGACCTTGGATGGTGGGTCATAAAGGCTCAGGATTAAAGGACTAATGTGTCATCTAGGGAGTGGCTTTGTTATAAAGCGGGCCCTCTCTGGCTCACTTGTTCTATCTTGCCATGTGATGTCCTGCACAGCCTCAGGACTCTGCAGAAGCCCCACCAGCAAGAACGCCTTCACCAGGTACAGGCCCTTGACCTTCCAGCCTGCAGAACTGTGAGCTGAATGAACCTTTATTCTTTGCACATTTCCCACTCTGTAATATCCAGTTACAGCAACAGGAAACGGACTGTGATAACAGGCCAAATGTTTCGTTGAGATATCCAGTTACAGAAACAGGAAATGGACTGTGATAACAGGCCAAGTGTTTCATTGAGAATACTTACCTTCAAGCTGTTCAGAAAATGTCTCAGGTAAGTTGGATCCATTGGAGGACCTGAAGAAGAAGTACTTCTTAAAATCCACAATCATAATTTCAGAAATTTCTAAAGAAAAGCCTCCCAATTGGTAACCATGGTTATTTCCTAGTGGCAGTGACCCTGCATTGGTTTAGTTAGTACGGTTGGCACTAGATTTGGAGGCAGCTACACTCCTAGTCCAGGCTCGGCAATCCAGACACTGTGGGAATCTGGACAAGTCCTTGATCCTCTCTGGGCCTCGCTTTGCATATGAACCTGAACAATTGAAAACTCTGGTCTCTGTTGACAATGTTCCATCTTGGACATGCCAGGGTCATGACTGGGTCTCACTAGAACTCAGAGTAGCTTGTGGTCAGGATGGTAATATCATCAGCCTTACTTCCTGATTCAATTCCATTTCTCAGAAATAAAAATCAAAGGGAAAACTCAGAGCACAAGTTGGAATACCTGGTGGTCCTTGGGCTCCTTGGTCACCTTTTTCTCCTTTTGAGCCAGGAAGTCCCCAGGATCCTTTCTCTCCTTTAACACCTGCCACCAAACATGCACAATTTAAGGGTGAAAAAGATAGTGGAAAATCAACTTTGTTCTACATAAAATCTTTCTTAGTCAAGTTTTCAAACTGAGCCCCTTTAGCAAATCTACTCCAAGAAAGGTCTACCGAGAAATCAGCAGGTATGAAATCCTTTGCTAAAAGGTGGGGAGGGCAGAGGTAGATGTATCAGACACAATTTCCCACCTTGGAAAGCTCGCTGTGGCTGGGGAGACAGACACAGCGCACAATGATGCCAGGCAGGATGAGAGAAATGCTATCATGGAGAGACCAACGGGATCCACAGGAGCCTGCAGGGGTCACAACCAACTCTCCTTTGGACAGTGACATGAATGTAGACTGAGGCTCAACATCGGGTCCATCTTCCAGTCCATCTCACCTGGGCCACTAAGTTGTGGAGGGCCTCACTAAGTTGCGAGGCTGGCCGTGAACCTGCGATCCTCCTGTCTCAGCCTCCCAAGTACTGGGATTACAGGCATGCACCACCACGCCTGGCTGAGGGTCTTCATTTTTAACAAGCCCCGCCCCCAGATGCTAATCTCTGGTTCATAAGCACTCTGAGGCAAGGGTCTTCTGAGCTTTCATGTAGGCTCTTTCCTCTATTCCTCTTGGTATATCATGCTATTATTAACTTTTAATAGTTACTTTCACCTAACACAGTCTAAGGGCAGGAAGGGCACAGGATTCATCTGTCTCGGCCCAGTGCACAGGATGATACTAGCGAGGGACTGGCATCAGTGAATGTCTCGTGAACAGATTAACAAATGAACAAATGAGTCTTTCTTGCTAACGAGGAGGCTCAGTGAAGGCATGTGGAATAGACAGATGTGTAAAAAAAACAAACAGAAGTGTCCCACCCCACAGCCTTGCTCAGCTGCCACCCCTCCCGCCATACCCCATCAGACCTCCCTGACCACCTCCTCTGAGAGTACCCAGCCCTGGACACTTGAAAGCAAGCTCCTTCAAAGCCACTAAGCCAGGAAATGTCCCAGAGAAGCATGCAGTGAAGACAGGGGCTTGTACCGTGGAAGGTGATAAGCTCTGGATCCCCAGGATGAGCAGTATCGACCTGGGAAGAGAAAGACCAGCTTAGACCCTAGGAACCCTGCCCTGGCACGTACAGTCGTGCCACAGTCCCAGGGCACATGACAAAAGAGGCAATGCCTGGAGTCAGGCCTTCCTCTGGCTCTGGAGCCCCAAAGCCCTGAGCTCCCCAGTAGCTCTCAACACACAGAAATTCCAGGTCTTCAATCTGGAGACCCATCACGTAGCTGGGATGGGTATGCAGAATTGAGACCTACAGGCCAAAAACTCATCAAAGGAGAAGTCCAAGACCAAGACAACAAATCATGGCAGCTTTGGTTTGGCCAGCAATAAGCACTTTTGGTCTCCCTTCTTATCAATGAGGATTGACCAAGGTGATAGGTCAAGCATCCAAGCCAGTGATGTACCTTGTCCCAAAGCCGGGCCAGCCATAGGCTTTGCTGTTGGGAGTACAAAGATTAGCATAAGGAACAGGTGTTGGTGGAAGTGGAGGTCAATAATGGGATTAGCATTGGATCGGGGGCTATTCTCGACTCCCATTAAGTAATTGCCAGGGTTCTGGAGTCCAGGCTGCTCTGGATATTATTCCTTCCCAACTCGTTTCCAGCTTCCTGCTTTTCCTCATCTAGGGAGGTGGAGCCGCCTGCAACCTCGCATTTGATACCTTCACCTTTTCCCCAGTTGATGGGTGAAGTCAAAATGATTCATATGGCACTGGGACCCTTCTATGCTGATGGGTGGGGGACATGAGTTGCCCAGGGGTAACCAAGAGAAGATGGGGGAGGAGGAGGAAATCTTCCAGAAAAATAAATCATTTCTAAGTTAAGGAAGAAGGTTGCAGAACCAAGCGGATGCTGCGCAGCGATCTTCCTCTCCAGGTGTGAGTGTAAATTGTCATGGTGTTGGAAGGGCTGAACTCAGAGAGGAGGCTTGTGGAATGCTGGGTGTGAGAGGGAGCACTTCTGTTTGAAAGAGTTCACTTTGAGAACTTGTGGAGAAAGGTTCACGCCCCAGCTCCCATGATGTCCAACCAGGCAACATGAAATAAAAATTTACTGGAAATGCTCTGAGCCTGGCTTTGCCTTCTTTTAAGTAACTCCGTGACCCCCAAAGTCCATGGCCACTCAAAGGGTCTTTGAATAGGTCATGGTAATTACAGTAGCATTTTCACAGAAGTTTGTCAAGTGCTGTCCCATTTAAAGCCTGCAATCATGTAAGTTGGGAAGGGCTTGTGGCACTAATGCACCAAAGGTCCCAGGGCCAGCCCACTGCCTTTCAGACCTGTGGTCTCTTCTGAGTGACAGGGAAGTGGAAGTGGCAGGAGGGTCTCTCCAGCACTGATACTTTATGTTTTTCTTCAGACCACTGATATAAACATACACTGGGTTGCTGTTGTCTTCATGTGGACCTGGGAGCCATCAGCCCTTTTGCTATCTTACATGGGTAGACCCTTTCCTCTGCCTTCCAGGCCAGAGCTCCTGGGCTCTACCTAGACTGCACACCCGGATGCCTCAAAGTTCAGACATGGACAGGTGTCTGGGGAAAACACTCAGCAAAATGGCGTCATCCTAGTCTCTAGGCCAAGCCTCATCACCATGTCCAGCAGCCATCAGTTACGGACTCACGTCAAAGAATATTTCTAAATTGTAATTTGCAAACCCAAGAGAGCAGAGACCACACCTATCTAGTCTATTCCTGTATCCCCAGAGCCTAGCAGAGTAGTCTGCACTGGATAAGTGCTCAATAAATATTTGTTGAGTGAATCAGACTACTTACACATGGTTCTGTGACTCATGTCTGTGCACAGAGACAGGCTCACTCTCCTAGGTTTCCCCACAGAAATAAGACTTTCTTAATAATATGAGCAAAACCCCAGAGATAGTGCCGCAGACTGGGGGACCAGGCAAGTGCCCGAGACCTCAGGATGACGGTGACTGCACCTGCAGCCTGGGTGCTCAGGAGACCTCAGTTAGGGGCCCCCCTCCATCATGTCCTGTGACCCTGGACAAGCCAGTGAGTTTCTTGTGCGTCAAAGTTTGTTTCGTCATTATAGAGTGGGAGAGATTATCCCCGCCTCTCAGGGCTGTGTGCTGTTTGTGACATTTGTGATCACTGGGAAGGACGGAATGTAGTAGTGACAGATTTTAGTTCCCAGTTCCCAGTGTAGAAACCACAGATTGGCATTGATTTTTTTTTTTGAGGTACTGGGGATTGAACCCAGGGGCATTCTACCTCCAAGCTACACCCCCAACCCTATTTTTTATTCTTCATTTTGAAACAGGGTCTTACTAAGTTGCAGAGGGACTCACTAAGTAGCTGAGGCTGGTTGCAAACCTGCGATCTCCTGTCTCAGACTCCCAAGTATTAGGATTACAAGCGTGAGCCACCATGCCCCCCTGATTTTTTTAATCTATGTTTTTAAGGTATTTATTTTGCTCATTTTTATGCTTCTCCAAGCATGAAGCTAATGGGGTCACACTAACAAAAGACACTGCTTTTATTAAAGAAGCCAGCACGAGCATCTTAGACTATCCAGTGTATTTCATTGCCATGGCCTGTTATCTAGAAGCTTTTAGTCCCTTAAGGGTCTATGCTTAGAGAATAGAAGACATCAGAAAGGACATCCAGGATGGAGGAGCCCACCACTCAGACTGATCTTTTTCTCTGAGTTGCTATCTGTGCAAAGTCCATTCTTGAAGACAAAATGCTACTTACTGGCATTTTGCAGTGTGGCCGGACAGGTACTGGGAAAACAGCCTGTGGGAAATAGAACAAGAGTGGAGTGATGAGGCCATCAGGCACCCAACTCCAGCCCAGCCAGTCTGGTGTCCATTGCATGATCTGCCAGGAATGTCCCACCCCCCATTCCAACTCACTCCTTTGATGTTAACCATAGCTCCAGGTGGTCCAGGGGGGCCTGGAGGACCAGGTAGACCAGGTGGGCCCTGAAGGGAGAAAAGAATGGCAGATGTTGAGTTCAGGCTGCTGTGAGGGCAAAGGCAGCTACAGGACACTTCCCCCAGGCCTTGGGCTCACAGCAGGGAAAGGAGGGTCCTCTGAAGCCACCAACTTCTCCCTTGGACAGGCCAGTCTGTGACCTCACTGCATCCTCACAACAAACCATAGGGGAGAAAGCAGAGCCATAAGCACTGTTCCTGGTTGATACATGCAGATAACAAGGACCAGAGAGGAGAAGCCACTGCTCAAGGTTACAGAGCAACTTTTAGCAAACTGAGATTGGAACACAGATTCTGACTCCCAGAACAGTGCCCAGTTGACACAAAGTTTATCTATCACCTTTCTATCAATATGTCCTAGTGTGGTGGTGCCCAAAGGAGAGTCTCTGAAATGCAAAAATAAGTGCAAAACTCATAGCAGAGTGACGTTCAAAGTCAGGTCAGCCTGGCCTTAAGACCATGCAGTGTCTTCTCCTCCCAGCCTGGAGGAGGACCTGCAGCAGGGGAGCAGGGTGCTGACGGGCAGGCACAAGGAGAGCGGCACTGCACTCACATGAAGCCATCAGCTTCCCCAGCGGCTATAGTGGGCTGGATGAGCATGAGTCAGACCCTTAATGCTTCAGCAAAGTTGGATTTCTGGACATATAAAGTAGAGACAGGGTGGTACAAACAGAAGCAGCACTGGACATAGAGCTTCTTGGTGCTTAGGAGCTGGTGGCCTTCAGGGGAAGCCTTAATTTGTACATGCCCAGTTTCCCCACAGAATGTCTCATGGGGTGGTTTGTTATCACCAAGACATGTGAGCTACTATCCTTAAAAGCACTTTGCACAGTGTCAGGTATACAGATGGTGCTCCATAACACTGGCTTCCTTCTCCTAGAGCCTGGACGGGGCTGATGCCCCCAGGTGGCAGATCTGCCTTTGATATTCACAAGCACGAACTGAGCTCCTAGAGAACAGAGCAATCCCTGGGACTGTGTACAGGGGAGAAGAGGGGACAATACCCTTGAGTCAGAAGCCCTGGGATTTGGAGCTGCATTTCCTGAGCATGCCCAGATCCCTTTCTCCCTCTCTCCCTTTGGGGTCTGCAGAGGAGGCAGATGGCCCACTGGGGTGTTCGAGGTGCAGGGACCCTTCTGAGAAAAGGCCAGAGGACCCGGGGAAGTGGCAGTGGAGGCAGAAGAACACAACGTCTGAACACACAGACTGAGAGCCCTGCTCACTGGCCCAGCCCTCCCTCATCCCTACTCTGGACATCAGCTCCCCACTCTGCCCCTGGGTGGCACGGGGCGGGGACAGTAGATGTGGCACTCACCGGCATCATGATCCCTCGATCTCCTTTGGCGCCCTTGAGGCCGTTCAGTCCTGGGCGACCCTGAGACCCACAGGAGACACGTTAGCAAACTCCCTGCCCGCAGGCCACCCTGGCCACGCACCCCCTTACATCCAGTTTAACGAGCACTGATACCCACCGGCCGTCCCGGGAGGCCAAATTCTCCTTTGTGTCCTGGAGGTCCTTTGGGCCCCTAAAGGCAAAACGAAATGCAGACTAGAAAACAGCAGAAACTCAAGGTCCAGAGAGATGGAGGAGAGGGGGTGCCAAGCTTGCTTTTGTGGGCAGTGGTGACGATTACCCATGGAGAGGAAGAAGGAGGGCGATGGTGATTATGGAGCATCTACCTGCCCAGCTCCTTGTCTCCTGCCTCTCCTTCCCAGCTAGAAGCACTTGCTCAGCCCCTCACCATGCCCCACTCTCCTACAGGTCCTGCCCTGTTCCAGACCCTGAACCCAACTTCTCACAGTCAGGGCTAACTAAGGAGCAAGAGATCAGTAGTGCAGGGCCTCAGTGCCCAGCTAGCCAGGTGCTGGACTGGCTCAGGACTGGGACCTTTACCCTAAGTCGTATGTCCCAGGGCTCCCTGCGTGGTGCGGCCCTGACTCCCCATCAGGACTTGGTTCCTGCCCTGCTCCTACCTGTCCTGGGCACCAGTCCTGGCCTGGCACTCTGGTCCTCCAGCTGAGTTCCTGACCTGTTGAGAAACTCCTCACCTTGTTCAGTGCTGGCTTTCTGGAGCCACATGCTTCTTGAACCATCACCCAGGGCTGGGATATAGCTCAGTGGCAGAGTGCTTGCCTAGTATGCTCAGGGCCCTGGGTTCAATTGCCAGCACCACAAAATAAAACTTACAAAAGAGTTAAAGAACCACTGCCCTATTCCAAGCTCTTGCAGGAATCATCCTGCCTTCTAGCATCTGGGATGCAGATGACTTAGCCTACAACGCCACCGATGATGTACCTCTTGCTAGAATATATGTGACTTTCGGTCTGTGCCTTCACACTCCTATGGCTGGGTGTGCCCTATTTCCCAGAGGAATGGCGAGTTAAGCCTGGGGCCCTCAAAGTTCCTTCTTCCTGCCACCATTAACATGGCCATGCCCCAAAAGATGGTAAATAAAGAGTGCACTGAAACAGGGTCTGTACATAAGTCAGTCCACATTAGTCTTAGGGAAGGAAGAGCAAAGACAGAAGGAGTTAACAGGCGTGGGTCACTTGGTTGACAGTTTCTAGTGCAACACTTTCCAAGTGTCTACATGCACAGCAACTCCTTAGATCTTATTAAAATTCAGATTCAGCATGTCTGGGTTGGACCTGGCATCCTGCTTTTCTAACAAACTCCAGGTAATGTTGGCAATATGGGTGCATGGCCACTTCGAGCACCAAGACCCTTGTGCATTTGCAAAGGAGTTGTAAGCTGTACTAGTCGCCAGGGCCACAGCTAGCCCATATGGCATCTTTATGCAAATTAAAAGGAGCCCTTACTGCCTGTGTTTGGCAAGCTGTGCACAAGCTGGCCTTGAGTGGGATAACAGCCACGGCCATCTGCAGCCGCCTGCTGGCCCCACTGCGATTTGTATTTTCTGTGGTATTGGAGGTTAGTGAGTGGTTAACCAGTTGAGGACAAGATTCCCCCAGTTATCTTAGCTCTCAGCTACCCACTCCAGGGTGTCCATTCTATATGACTTCAGGGACGAGAGGCCTCAGAAGGTCTTTTGAAGGATGTACCTGGGAGATTACAGGCTACTCATCAAGGACACGTGTCTGTTAAACAAACATGTGATCCTTTCTTCCCAGGCCTGAGATCCAGCTTCAACCAAACAAACCCCATGTACAGTTCCACAGCCTACAACATTTCAAAAGAATCAAGGGCGGCGTGTTCCTTGGAAGCTGTGGGGTACAATGGAAGGAGTCTCGACATAGGGTCTGATGGGCTGGCCTTGAGTCCCCCATCTCCCACTTACAAGCAATGGGACAGTGGGCAGATTACTTAGCTTTTTTGAACCTCGGTTCACTCATCTATAAAACAGAGGTTCTGATATTCACACCTTACTGTTTTGAGTGTGAAAAGTGCGATGTGAAGGAACAGCAATCTGACCCACATGGGTGTTCTCCACCTGAATTTTTTTCATGGGGCGGGGGGGGGGAAGGGATGTATGACAGGGAAGTTTAGGGTTCATCCTTGAGTGACATAATAGTTATGAAAACTGTTCAGAAGCCCAGAGGTGTTTCAGATCCCTAGAACAGCGAGGCCAATAGGGCCTATAATACCACCTAGTTCTGTCGCTGGCAGATACGGATGGGGGAAAAATGCCCAGAGAAAGAAGAAGGTATGCTGACAGTCTCACAGCAAGTGAGTTACAGATCCAGGACTAGAATCCAAAAAGCCCAGAGAGACTTTTTGAGGTTCCCAGGCAATTGGCAATCTTAAACTTGCAAGCACTGTGGTATAACTTTGAGTGCCCACCATTACCCAGTTCCCTCTCTTTCCTGGACATATGACTACACTACATGTCTGAGGCCCCAGGAATTTGAGTTCTGACCAGTGGAATGAGCTAGAAATGATGCTCATTATCTTCCATGGCCTCTTCCCTGACCCCAAACTCAGTCTGCCAGCTAGAAGATGCTGGTGGGACCTCAAATCCACAAGTTGGCAGAATCACAGCATGGACACCTCCTGGGTCCCCAAGTCACTGATTGGAGGGAAGAAGCTCAACAGGGAAGAACCACAGTAGACTTTGCAAGAGTAAGAAATCATCTGGCCCTGTGCTCAACGCAGAGGTGTTTATGTAACTGCAGCTCACATAGTTGCACATATTACCCTAATACACACATAGTTTGCCGCATCCTTTCACAACTGGGACAACCAAATCTAAGTGAGCCAAAGTACAATAAGTGCTTCATACCCCAGTCCTGACCCCGCTGAGAGCCACTCTGGCTTACCATGGGTCCTGGGGTTCCATGCATTCCAGGTTCACCCTAAAATGGGAAGACACATACTTGTCACTAAGAGGAATGGTGCTGGAGGCACAAAGAAGGGAAGCTGAAGTAGCTGTGTGGCTTCAGGGCCTGGTGACATAATTACCTTTTTCCCCTTCAGCCTTTCCAGAGGAATATCCCCTGTTAGAATGGCTCCAGGCTCTCCCTTCTCACCCTGAAAAGCAAAGAACCTTTTGATGAGTCAGGCCTCCTCCTGCCACCTTGTCCAGATGGTAGAAATCATGGCAGGCCGCCATGATTTCTCACCTCTGTCCTGGCTTCACAGCAACCCCCCAGCCCCACTGCTCCAACATTACCTTTCGCTAGAGTATCGCCACAGCCTCCTGTGACCTATTCCTTCCAGGTACCATCAGTTACCGTCCTAGAGCACAGGTCATGGGCTTCCATGCTCCTCTAGGGCTCCCACTGATGACAGATCTGGATCCTCCCTCTTAACTCTCCAGGACCCAGCCCCAGCATGGTCCTGTCTACCTCTCAGCACATGACACCCTTCCAGGAACCTCTAGCTCCTAATATATCTGGTGGCTTGCCTTCCTAACAACTTGACTTAAGATTTGTTCCCACCAAGAATCATTATTCTTGTTTAAACATCTGAAATTGGGAAAGAGACAAAGGTATAAATGCTAGCAACTTCTCTCAACACAGGAGCCCCATGGCTCCATACAGCATTGCTCCAAACTCCAGGCTTCTGTGCAAACACTTACTTAGTCAGGCAAAGCTATCCCAGTTGCTGGGGAAGAGGAGATGGAAGACTGGGGCAAGGACACAGAATCCTGTCCCCAGTCGTGTCCTCAGCAGAGCTATCTACTATCCCAGGAGGCTCATTTTTTTTTTTTTTTTTTTTTTTTTTTTTTTTTTTTTTTT
>PVJS01005104.1:0-29528 GCA_004027185.1 Glis glis
AAAAAAAAAAAAAAAAAAAAAAAAGTTACTCTTCGGGCACGTTGATTCAATCTAAGCAAAAAACTTACCATCAAATGGCTTATCTTCAGAAAGAATTTTATTTATACAAGCCCTGGGGAGAAAAACTGCTAGCTATTTTTGTGTAAAAAAGGAATCCTCTATCCTTCTATTCTCCTTTCCTCTAGAAACAAATGCATTTTAGCTGTTTTTAAAGTTTTAAAATAACTCTGGATTTAGGCTCTGCATTACTGAAGGCCTCGCACGTAGTCCAACCGGAGGCACGTACTTTGCTGGGAGGCTCAGGTAAACAGACAGCAGGGAGGCACGGACTCTCAAATAGCACCCGCCACGCAAATGCCCGGTGAGCTCGAATCTTGAAACTGCTGTTCTTTGATCCTATCAACCTTCAAATATAAACAGCACATAGCAGTCACCTCTACCTAGCGCTCCCTCCTACCACCTGAATTTGAAGAGAAAAACTTGGGTTCTCTGTATTTTTATTCTGTTTCAAGAACATCAAGATGAAATCAGCAAACATTTTGGTTAGTAGTAATAGTGCTTCGTCTCGTGTCTCTTACATTCTGGCACTTATGTTTATAGAAGACAGCTTTTGGTATCCGTTAGAAAAAATTCACCTCTTAATTCTTAAGTGTCTGTGTCCCAAGACTTAGAGTGAGGGGGTGACAGCTGTCACTAGCACACGTAGCCTGTGTCTTGGGGAACTTTTAAGCAATAGCTGGATGAATTCTTAGGAGAGGAGCATGACTGGACATCTCTATTTCAGTTGAGTCAAGAGTACATTCTTTTTTTTTTTTTTTGGTGCTGGGGATTAAACCCAGGGGCCTTCTACCTCTAAGTGACATCTCCAGCCCTATTTATTTTTTATTTGGAAACAGGGTCTGACTAACTTGCAGAGGGTCTCACAAGTTGCTGAGGCTGGCCGTGAACCTGTGATCCTCCTCTCTCAGCCTCCCAAGTACTGGGATTATAGGTGTGCACCACCACACCCAGCTCAGAAGCACATTCTGACTTGCAAACCACACTTGGAAGCCCCGGCAGGAGCGGTCACTCCAGGGAGCCCGAGAGGCACGTACATAGGGCAGGAGAGTGGTGTCGCTGCTGACCCCGCACAGGCTGATGAGGAACTGCAGCGTGACCCTCAGGTTGTTGCTCCACTTCTCGTTGTTGGCTAAGGCATTCCAAGCATTTTCCATCTCGGGCCCAGGAACTTCATCTCCATACTGTAACAAACAGAGTAAAAACCGACTCTTGTGATGTGTGTGAAAACTGCAAGGATGTGAAATGTTTGATGGACGGTAGTTTTGAAGGTTATGGACGTCCCCAAAATTGTAAGATGGAGAAAATAGCTACTCATCAGAAAGATGCAATTTTCCAGTGGTAGCAATTTACAATGCACCAATCAGTCATGCACAATACCTATGCAAGTCACCTTTTTAAAATGTTAGACTTCTTATTTTATTATTTCTTCAAGTGTAGTAAAAAACCTATACGTTTGCCCCCATATCCTTGTTTTTGTGTGTGGTGCTGGGGATTGAACCTAGGGACTCACGTATGCTAGGCAAGTGCTCTACCACTGAGCAATACACCTCCCAACCTCTCATCATAACTTTTCTTTTTTCTTTTGGTACTGGGGGATTGAACCCAGGGGCATTTTACCTCTGAGTTACACCCCCAGCCCTATTTTATTTTTTACTTGGAAACGGGGTCTCGCTAAGTTGCTGAGGATCTCACCAAGTTTTTAAGACTGGCCTCGAACCTGTAATCCTCTTATCTCAGCCTCCCAAGTGCTGGGATTACAAATGCTATTTGAGTTTACCTTGGCTGTCATGTACATGAGGTTATTCAGGACCAGTGACGTGGCTTCCGGAGAGCCCCAGCCATTCCCTTTGAGCCCGTGAGAGGCAGTGACTTCTCCTTCCCGGTCCTTGACTTCATCCTCTGGGCTGCTGGGGCTTGAGCCCGGGAGGAGGAGCCTGCTGTCCACCAGCTCGATGTTGTGCAGCCAGGGCAGCAGGTAGGTGAGCATGATCTGACGCCCGTTCGGGTGTGTCGTGGGGAACCGCTGGCTTACCTCTAAAGAATGATGGAGGGCCGTATGCTGTTATTCCATCAAAACAAACTAAAATACAAACATTGACTTACTGACCAAAAATGGTTTCCATTCGCAGAGAACATATTCATATACTGTGGCTTCTCAGGACCACAAGATCATAAAACCAAGGCTTGTCCTCAAGCCTGTCATTCCATGTCTGGAGCTCTGTGCAAGGAAGCAGCAGAGCACTATGGGGGCAGTGCAGGCTGCGCGGGTAAACAGAGAATGAGGCAGAAGGCCAGCAGTTCAAGTCCACTGCTAGTGGAAGCCGTCTATTAGAGCGGACAAAACAAGGGACTTGGAGTCAGAGGGACAGGGACTTGGGTTCCAGCTCCACTGCATAATAGCTGCGTGTGACTCTGGGCTAGTCACTTAGCTTCTCTGCTCCTGAGTTTCCTCCTGTGGAAAATGGGCCCCACACTGGGTATAGTGAAGACTAGAAGATCTAACCACCATGTGTACAATATGCTCAGCACCATGCCCAACACCCCGCGGGCTCCTCACCTGTGGTAGTTAGGGTTAGCCTAACAATGATCATTATTTTTTCAATAACCCAGTGCCTTACAAAGTGTCCTCCATGTAAAACGTATGGAGCTTCCTCAAAAAACTAGTACTGGAACCACCGTATGACCCAGCTATCCCACTTCTTGGTATTTTCCCAAAAGAATTAAAGTTTACTATCTACTATAGCAATACATGTATAGCCATGTTTATAGTAGCACAAGTCACAATAGTCAATTATGGAACCAAGCCAGGCGTCCATCAAAAGATGAATGGATAAAGAAAATGTAGTATATACACACATGGAATTCTGCTCAGCCATAAAGAACAAAGGTATGTCATTTTCAGGAAAATGGATGGAACTAGAGAATATTATGCCAAGTGAGATCAGTCAGTCTCAGAAAGTCAAGGGTGGCGTGTTTTCTCTCATATGTGAAAGCTAGAGAGAAAACAGGAAACATAAGGGATTTTAAATAATGTGGAGAGAGACCAGTGGAATAGTGGAAGGAGACTGGGGGAGGCCTGTGGAGGGGAAAAAGGAAGATTAAGGAAGGACACAGTTCAAATAATACTATGGCAAATAATACCATTACTACCAATCTCACTAACCTGTACAGGGAGGGAGTAGGGGGAGTGGGGTGGGATGCAGAAGGAAATACACCAAGAGCTGTGTGCGTGTATGTTTGCATCACATTAATCCTTACTGTGATAGATAATTGCAACCCATTAATAAAAGTATAGAAAAAAGGTGAGAGGTGAACCCTCCAAGAGGAATCAACCCAGTGTGTGGCATCTACTTGAAACCCGCCGGGCACGGGGAGGGGGTCTGCCGAGCGCTGCAGTTCACTGTGTGAGATACCTGGGTCCCACAAGCGCAGCTCTGTGCCGCCTGAGCCAGCTCAGTGTGTCCTCTGGTGGCAGTTTTGCATGGTTCCACGGCCAGCATGTTTGATTTTATAATCTGAATAAGCTCTCTATGGGCATAGAAGCACAGCTTTCTGCATACACAGTAGGCTCTGAAGTAATCACCTGTTTCTCATCTAGAGAAGAAACTGTTTTATCCAAAAGGGAAATGAGGAAGCTGAGTCTCATGTACGTGTTGTTATCAAGGGTGGCACACAACCTCACTCAGAGCCCTCATAGCTGCCGAACACAGAACAACATGGACGCCAGAAACTACACCAAGAGAATGCGCTGCATCCCCCAAAGGGTAAATTTAATTGCTTTGGCCCTTTTCCAAAAATTAAAATTAAAATTTTCTGTTTTGAAGAATAAGAATATGTTTAATGTTTTATCACAACAACCAGACAGTGGTAAGCTGTTATGCTTTGCATGGATCAAAATTTCAAAATTTATTCCATTTCTAAGTTTAGACACTATGGCTGATGTTAAGGACTGTGATGCTATAGACGTAGAATCTTATAAGATTAGAACACTCATTTATTCCCACACACTGGACAATAAATCTTCTAATGCGAGCCACAGTGCTGGGCATGAGGGAGACAGCTGAGATGTACTAACAATGTGCTCGGAGACAAGTTATACCAACAAACAACTCTGGGGTGAAGGAGAAAGTGACAAATGACACAAGAAAGGCATAAACTGTGCGGGATTTGGTGGAGGAAAATGATTTCTCATTGCAAAAACCCAGGACAGTCTTATGGCAGAACTGTTTAAACTCTTCTAGAAAGAACCTGAACTTTGGAGAGGGGAAAAAAATTCCCAATCAGAGGAAAAGTAACATTAACATACCTATTTTCAAAAAATGGTAAAAAAATCAATAGACTTTTAGTGGCAGTGGTTACCTTCTAACATACTGCGTGATTTACTTATTTATTGTGTTTGTTGCATTTTGATTGTTGGATGCAGGTTCCAGGAGGGTGAGGATGTGTCTGAGGCGTCCCATGAATCTATGAGCTGTGGAAGTGTTTTTGAAGAGAAAAGAGAAACGAAAATACTACAGGTATGGGAACAACTCCGTAATCATCCCTCCAGAAACAAATTAAAGACACTGAGAAGATGTCGGCGGGATGCTATATATGTTTTCCAGCTCCTGTGGGAGAGACCTGAACAACCTGTCTGGCTGCTTACGAGTAATTAGGTCACCTGAAATTACCAGCAATAAAAAATCTCACCACAGGGTTTAAAATAGTACAGGCAGCAAAAATGTGAGTTAGGAATCTATTATACCTTCTTAACTTTTGCATGTTATTTCAAAAAGGTCTTCCTCACAAATCAAAATAGCCAAAAGGTAAATTCCCAAAGAAAAGGTAGAAATACTTGCAACTCATTATTCACACATCTTAGCTTGTTTAACTTGCTGGGCCGTGTGTCTCCTCTCTCCTGAGCGGCCGACCGCTCCCACTATACCAGCTTCTCCATCTCAGCCAAGAAATCGGCTGCCATCTTCCCTCATCCCTCACAGTCCCTTTCTGACTGCACCACAGTCCCTTTCTGACTGCGCCCCACCCTAGCTCGGGCCTCTGTTTCCCTTTCTTTTCAGGGAGGCCACTGCAATCTGGCTTCTGCCGCCACCTCCCCATGGAAACTGGTTTTTACAGTTGCCAATGAACTGAAAACCAGAGGGTCACGTTGAGACCTTGTCTTCTGTGGTCTCTCTGGAGGCTGTGGATGGCTCACTCCTTCCCCCGAAATCCTCTCGTTTCTTAGGTCTCCATGAAACTCACTTCCTGGGTACTTTCCCTCTTCTCTGAACACACCTACATTCCTTCTCTGCCCCTCGCCCAGGTGGGTGTGAAGGTCCTGTCTTGCACTCTCTGCTCTCTCCATTCCCCTTTTCACCTGTGCCCTGGGCTCTAACCCATTCTATTCTTCCGTGAATAATGGAAGGCCCTCTGAGTCCAGGCCTGTGTGTACACCAGGGTGTCCAGCAGAGGTCTACACTAAATATCTCAGGCTGCGCTCATGATCTCTGCCTGGTCCTATGCCGTCCACTCTTCCTGGGGTGGCCTTTTTTATAGTACTGGGGATTGAACCCAGTGTGTAACTTTACTTCTGAGATACAACCCCAGCCCTTTTTATTTATTTATGTATTTACTTATGTATTTATTTATTTGCGGTACTGGGGATTGAACTCAGGGGCATTTTACCTCCGAGCTACACCTCCGGCCCTATTTTTTATACTTTATTTTGAAACCGGGTCTCACGAAGTTGTGGAGGGCCTCACTAAGTAGTTGAGGCTGGCTGTGAACCCGGATCCTCCGGTCTAAGCCTCCCAAGTACTGGGATTACAAGCGTGCGCCACCATGCCTGGCCCTTTTTAGTTATTTTTGAAACAGGGTCTTGCTAAGTTACTGCACACTGTCCTCGAACTGGCTACCCTCTTGTCTAGCCTCCCAAGTACTGGGATTATAGGTGTGTGCCGCCATGCCCTGCACCTGTCATCACTTCTTAACTGGTCTCCCTCTAGACGGGCTGCTTTCTAATCCACCCTCCACACTGCAGCCCATCATTTTAAATGCATGCTGAGCTTGTTACCCTCTCTTCTTTGAAATTCATCAGTGGCTTTCAAAACTCAAGCTTTCTTGGATGTGCTTTTTGCTCACAGGGTCCTGAAGGAGGTCAAGGAACACATATAGGTGATTACTGGCCTGCAAACTCGTTAATGTGCGATATAAGGCCTTCAAAGACTTGAGCTCTGCCTCTCCACCTGTCCGTGCCTGTGTCTAGCTTCCTCCCTTCCTTGCAGGTTATGTTAGCCACACTGACCTCCAGATAACCTCCCACATGCTCTGCGATTTTACTCCTCTAAGCCAAACCACATGGTGCTCTCTTGGTCTGTAATGTCCATTGACTTTTTGTATGCTTTGATAATTACTTCTCTGCTTTCAAACTGCAGCTCAGACACCAAATTCTCCAGGAATTCGTTCCCAATACTCCTGGCCCAATAACTGATGACTTCCTCCGCTTCCATCTTGTGCATTAGGTATACTTTAAAAAATGGCATTTGCACATCATGACTGAATGTCTGTCTTTATTCCTAGACTCTGGACCTTTTAGAGACAATTTTATTTACCTCTGGATTCCTAGGACCTGGGCATAGTGCCTGGCACACAGGTGACACTCAAGTCTTGGTTGAAGGGAATAAAAACAAATTTTAGTTTTCCAAGAAGAGAACACATTAGATAACAAGGCTTTTTCTTCACTGTTTTGGGTACAATAAAAGAATGTGACTAACTCCACCTCAAGTAGATGGTGAGGTCTGCACAGGAGAGCATTTTAAGTTAGATTTCAAGGAATATTGGAAGTTAGGGAAAGGGGGAGGAAGGCAATTCCCAGCATTCTTGGGTAGAAGGATTTACAAGAAGGTCTGGCATGTTGATCAGAGATTGCGATGGGAATAGAAGGTTCTTGGATGAAAACGTAGAAAGCAAGTAAGGAGAAGGAGGTTTTTCAAAATAGGTTAGGGACTTCCAATTTTATAGCACTGGTGTTGGAGGAAGACAGACTGCATTTAATTATGTCTTGGCTATTTCCCAGCTATACTGTCTTGAGCAAATTATTTAACATGTCTAAGTGTTAGTTTGTCACCTGTAAAATAAGGATGATAATGTTGGCGTTGGTGGTGTTAATACCATACTAGGACTAGGCTAATTACTTGGTTTTCATTAGCTTATTTAAACCTTCAAACCTTATGAAGTACTTCTATTGTTACAGATGAGGAAACAGTTCAGAGGCTCTGTGACTTGCCCAAGGTCAAACAGCTAGGGATGGCAGGGGCAGGTGGTCTGACTCCAGAGTCTCTGCTTAACCACTACTCTACTGGGGGTCATAAAGACTAAGTGATAAGCACAACACACATAAAGCACCTAGTAGAAAGCCTGGCACCTGGGAACCTTCAACAAACGGAAACTATTATCATCAGCAACTATTTTAGGATGACTGGGTAGAGCAGTGTGAGTTGAGAAATGCTGTATACACCTGGATTTGCCTGGTGGCAGAACTAGAGCATGCAGGGTGGACGACAGTACAGGAGGACTGTGGAGGAATCACCCTCTGGCCCTGGAGATGCCGATGGAGGAGGAATTCAAGAGACCACGGCCTGCCTCCCACAAGGTGCCCTATGAACGTAGGCTAAAGGTGAACTGACAAATGCGATTCTTCTTTTTTTTTTTGTGGTACTGGTGATTGAACCTAGGGGTTCTCTACCTCTGAGCTATACTCTCAGACCTTTATATTTTTATTTTGAAACAGGGTCTCACTAAGTTGCTGAGGCTGGACTCGAACCTGAGATCCTCCTGTCTCAGTCTCCCATGTACTAGGATTATGGGTGTCTGCCACCATGCCCAGGTTAAATGCATTTTTTTTTTTTTGAGGTACCGGGGATTGAATGCAGGGGCGTTCTACCTCCGCGCTACACCCCCGGCCCTATTTTTTATACTTTATTTTGAACTGGGTCTCATGAAGTTGTGGAGGGCCTCACTAAGTAGAGAGAGAGAGACAGGGAGAGAGAGAGAGAGAGAGAGAGAGAGAGAGAGAGAGAGAGAGAGATAGAGCTGAGGTTGGCCGCGAACCCAGATCCTCTGGTCTCCGCCTCCCAAAGTACTGGGATTACAAGCGTGCGCCACCACGCCTGGCTTAAATGCAATTTTTTAAGACTGGGTTCTTACAAAAGTTATTCATGACAACTGTTTTTAAAGATGTGCCAAAAATAAAACTCTCAACAACTTATATATGTAGCAACACGTAAGCTACAAAACATTACCATCACTATTACCAACAAACATCTCATAGCAATCACATAAGCAGTTTTGGGTATTATACATTATACTGCATAAATTTAATTTCTTTGGGAAAATGACATATATAATGTATATATAAGTGCTTTAAAAATCAATCTAAACATCTTTGCATTTGTCATATGTATGATTATACCTATACTGTTTTAGATAATCACATTTTAAATATATTCTAGAAGCTACTTTCATTTGTAACTGGATTTAGCCCATGGCAATTGTGATCTATAAGTTTAGCCTCAATAATTTTGACTCTAAAATTACACTAGAATTTAAGAAGGAAAATGACTTAGAAGCAATGATCACACATGTTGATGGTGACTGTGTGGTACCTGAGAAGAGCGGGAGTGTGAGCTCAGGGTACATCCTGGCCAGTTCACAGGACAGGAGGGCGAGCGACACACTGTACAGGGGTGGCAGTGGGCCATGTGTTCCATAGAGAATACTGCCAGGTCTCTGCTCAGCGACTTTCTTCGAGTATACAAAAAGCTTTGCTTCAAGGATCTATAAAGAGGAAAGTAAGAAATGGTATGAAAACACATTAGCGGGACATCTCAGGAGCATGTATATTTAATAAAAGTTAGTAGCAACAGAACTAACTAGTGCCTATTTTAATACAGAATTAAAGGTAAAACATCAGTTAATTTGCATGTTTATAAAACATTATATAATTGTTTTCTCGCTCTTCATATCTACCAATGATGTACAGAGACAAATAAATGCTCAAATTCTGTGCTCAAGGCTGGAAATTTTCCATGCTGGTAAATGATACGTGCCTGCATGAGCTGCATGGAGATTTCATAAATCTCTCTGTTGGTGTCAGAGGCCTTGAACAGAACAAGGTTTAACAATGTCACTATGTCGAAGGGATAGTTCCTGAAAAAACAAAGCCAAAAAAGACAGCATAGTTTATAAGACAGGCTGGGTAGTCATCTTGATAGATCATTACCTCTCAAAATTCTACACAGTACACTGCCCTTAGTTACTTAGTAATGACGTTCCCTTGCCTACTGGTTGTTTTCACCTCCTCCTTTTGCTATTTATTAGTAAATGAAGGAAAATGACACTTTTGTAGTAAGTGGAATATTGTGACACCAGGGTAAAACACTAAAAATATCTTTCTGATGGAATAGATTTTAATGAAAATCAAATACAAATGGAAAGGAAAGGAGAAACGATGTGTACTAAATTTCTCAAGAACTCATTGAATTAATATTTTTATTTATAACCCATCTAAATCTATTAAGTTCTGGATAATTGTTAGGAACAATGTGCAAAGCACTGATGCTATAAAATTCCTAGGAAGACTGGTTTATAGTTTAGTTAAGGTGCGAAGCTTTACAGTTTGGTTCTAATGAGCGTCAGGATGGGAGGATCCGCAGCATGTAGCTGAATCCCGATGAGGGACACTGACGTCATATGTGGGGTCAGGGAAGGCTTGCCTGGGTTCATGTAGGAGAGGTGGAGCCTAGACTCTCAGGTATGTCTGACTCCAAAGAAGTCAAGCTCTTACTCACAGCATTCTGAGCCTCCTAGACTGTCCACAACAGTCCATGGGGAGTCTGATTTGGAATTCTTACAAAGTACGGATTCTGGAGACAGACCTTTCTGACTGTGGAAGCAGAAAGGAGGCTCCCTCTGAACCCTGCAGTAGCAGGGATGCCTGAGCTACGGCACTGTCTTCCCACACTGGAACTTAACACATAGACATATGTATATATAAGAGCACTGGGAAATATTGCTGGGTCATTGGGGATTCAGAAGCAGGAAAGGGGTAGACAAAGCCTCCCTCTTGTGCAGGGCCATGCACTCAACCATGTAATTAGAGCAGTCCCTGAGTTGTTTAAGACTGAGCTTTAAAATTCATGGAACAACACTGAAAAGAGTGACACAGATACAGAAAACGAAAGAAACTCAGAGAATGAACACATTAGAAGGATTTCAAATGAGCAAAAGAACACACACAAAAAAAGCATTTATACCTAGATCTTTAATATAGGCTTAGAAATGGAAACCAGTATGTTTGCTATTAATTATTCAGTACTGGCAGGAGAAGGGTAAAAAAGAAATAACCACAGCTGTGATTCTACAGAATAAAAACCAAATGATACAACACATGTGAAAGGTAGATATGACACAGAAATTAAACAAGATATAAAACTATGTAGAAAGAAGAGATTTTGAAAAAGTTGGGCAATACCCACTAGCTTGTCTTACCTAGCATTAAATGACAAGGCTCAGGATGCCTTTGAGACACTCTGAAGAGAAACAGATTTTGCTAGTTGACAGAAGGGACCACTTCATACTTTCCTCCTCCAACAGCTAGTGAATAGTAATAGTGTTCATAACATGTTTCCCAGGTATAAGTCCTCAGATCAAGAGGTTGATTTTATCTAATCCTTACTCCTATTACCACTCCCATTTTACAAATGAGTAAGCATTTGTAGTAACTTGCTCAAGTGTACACAGCATGATTAGAAGTAGAGGGAGAATTTGAACCTGAGACAGTCTGTTTCCAGAGCCCATTTTCCCAACTCCAGTGTGCTCCTGAAATAGTCCAGCTGGCTGTCACAGCCAAATAAGGTATCACTCCTTAGGAACTGTGATCAACACTCGTAAATCATCAACTTTGCTTGTCTTCCTTGTTGATAGATGATGTATTCCCTTAAGAAATGGGCACTCACTTTTTTTTCCCCTTGGTGTTGGGGGTTGAACCCAGGGGGGCACGCTACCTCTGAGCTATACCCCTGGCTCTATTTTTTTTTTTTTTTGCGGTACCGGGGATTGAAAGCAGGGGCGCTCTACCTCCGCGCTACGCCCCCCGCCCTATTTTTTATACTTTATTTTGAAACCAGGTCTCACGAAGTTGCAGAGGGCCTCACTAGGTAGAGAGAGAGAGAGACAGGGAAAGAGAGAGAGAGAGAGGGAGAGCTGAGGCTGGCCGCGAACCTGGATCCTCCAATCTCCGCCTCCCAAAGTACTGGTATTACAAGCGTGCGCCACCACGCCCCGCTTCCTGGCTCTATTTTTTAATTTTTTATTTTGAAATGGTCTCACTAAGTTGCGGAGGGCCTCACTAAGTTACTGAGGCTGGCCGCGAACCTGTGATTCTCCTGTCTCAGCCTCCCAAGTACTGAGATTAAGAATTGTTCTAGGCTTGATTTAAATGAGGCAAGACTTACAGTTAAGGCAAAACAAACATAATATGACAAAATCAACCCATGAAAAGAAAACCAATTAAATTCTTTAAAAATCAAAACTTGGATCTTACATATAATTCTGGAACATTTATTAAACAATATTAAGATGATGTTGGAGAGTCAAAATAACAACAATGGAACTCTTAAGTAATTACGTGCAAAGAGAATTCTTGTGAGTAAAGCTAGTGTTTGGAAATGGCCTACACTTTTAATGTAGAGCAGAGTGTCGACCTTGATTTACAACTTTGGAAAGCCTTTAGTCTTGTTCACAAGTTCCTCATCTGTTCCATACCCATCTCATTTGTAGTTCAGGGGAAGATTAATAAGTACACACATGGAGACCAAAGAGTTATTTGAATTGAAGCTGCCTGACAGGTAAGCTATTTTCTTGTGTTAAATTATAGTATTGAGCTGCCTTTTGTAGCTTTTAATCAAATCTTCACATGTGTTTTATGAAAAATTCTTCAAAATTAATAGTCCAAGTTCTACCATCACACTCTTGTCTCACTTCTCATGTCCCTATTCCCAGATCACAGCAGAGCACTGCTAGACTGCTTTGACTGGAGACCAGTATGTTCACAGGAGATACATGCACACGTACACATGTAGTCCTTCACTTCTACTAAAGAAAACAAAGAATGTGCAGAACCAATTTTTCCCCTTATCACAGTTAATGAATATAGAGATTAATATATGCAAAATGGCTAATTCCTTCTTCTAAAAATCAAGGTAGAAAAAGATGAACTTGACAAGATTATTTTTTGAAAATTTCAATTTTTTAGGTATTTTAAAATCAATTATAAGTGGTCCTCAATAAATGAATCTGCTTACATGCTATAATATCCCCATAAAAATAAATCCAGCACATGATCATTTCTATTTGAATGGGAGGATAATTACTTATTTTACAAGAAGAATTCTTCATTTTAGAAAACCATGTGTAGGAGTTACTGTACAGACAACCTGAGAAATTTTGTGTATGACTTTTTTTGGACATATCTCATAAGATAAGGCAATTATCTTATCTTAGTTGATTTTTAGGAAAAACTTATAGGAACAAAACACCGGAAATGCTTTCGAAGAAAGAAAAGTACTGAAAACATAAATGCAAAGATTGCTTTAGTCTCTCTGTGGGCCTGTCTAGACTATTCAGGCTGAGAATTTATGGAGAAAGAGAAACTTTAGGCAATAACTGAAACTTTAAATTCCTGTGGTGAGAATGGTCTAAGAGACCAAAATAGTTTAGTTTGATGCCTGAAAACATCTACTTGAAGCATAGAAAGTTTGTGACCTAATGTTTTTGTGACTATATATATTATTGAAATGGAGACTATGTTGCTTAAGCCATGAAACATTTCTTTGTGTTCCCTGAGGAAAAATACCTAGATTCAGTCAGAGGAATGTAGTGTGGTATTTTATGAGATGACCATGTAATGGAATAAATTTGACTATGATAGCTCAAACCAAGTTCATTGGGACAAGGGCAGTGAAGAAGGGAAACTTCATTACTCTGCTTTGTGTCAAAGAAAGAGGTCCAACTCAAAGATTCTAAGTATTTTTTTTAAAGTGGTCATGTAAACAAAACTATTTATAGAATGTTGAAATATCTGAAAATTAAAAAAACACTCCGAGGAAGCCGGGCGTGGTGGCGCTCGCTTGTAATCCCAGTACTTTGGGAGGCAGAGACCGGAGGATCCGGGTTCGCGGCCAGCCTCAGCTCGCTCTCTCTCTCTCTCTCTCTCTCTCTCCTTAGTGAGGCCCTCCGCAACTTTGTGAGACCCGGTTTCAAAATAAAGCATAAAAAATAGGGCGGGGGGCGTAGCGCGGAGGTAGAACGCCCCTGCGTTCAATCCCCGGTACCGCAAAACAAACAAACAAACAAACAAACAAACAAAAAACACTCTGAGGAAAGATTTTTGTAATAATGATATTTTGGTAATGTCCTATAGGTATACATAATTTTTTAGTAATACTTATATCAAGAAATAAAACATGATGGAAAATCAGACAGTTTGGGTTATTGTCATATGCGATAAGTTTTATGGAGATTAATAAAAATATCACTCCTGAGACTATGGGTAGTGAAGTCTTTAAACATAAAAAGTTATCTACTAAAAAAAGAAAAAGTTATTTACTATTTTTATAAAAAATAAAAATTGTAAAAAGAAACTTGTGTTTTTAGATAGTATACTCATTTTGGGTGTACTGAAAGCAGATGTCCTGGAAACTACTGTTCTTATTAACTTAGACCCATAATAGGTTGGAATTTAAAACTGATTCACTTTTATTATCTTGACTCAGTACTTCAAGATAGCTATTTAAAATGCAACATTTTAATTAAAATGGAAAATTGACAGTCTATATAAGTCTTTTCAAAGATAAATTTGAGATGTATTCTCCCAAATTTCTTAATATGTAAGCCCTTTCTTAGGAATAGTTTATGCAGTTTGGGGAATCTTCATTAGCCTTTTCATCTTAGCTATAAAATTACTTCACTCAATAAATCAGTGAACAGCTTCGCTAAATGACTAATTTATATAATAAGGGCTATGGTTTTAAAAGTATAATCTTGGGGCTGGGGGTATAGCCCCAAGTGGTACAGCATGTGTTTATTAGCATGAATGAAGTCCTGGGTTCAATTCTCAGCAACCTCCCCAAGAAAGTGAAATCTATGCTATCTAAGGTGCCAAATTTCCTGTTTTTTTTCTTTTATATAGTTTTGGACAAAGGAGCTTTAAACATGTTAGGCTGCTTCCTGGGTTTGATTTAGTCTACAGATGGCTGAGGGATTACAGTTCATACCTGTCACAAACATTTCTAGACATTCCATTAACTCTCTTAAAGTATCTTTATTATTTTAAAATTCTGCTCTCATACTTTACTGTGAATTTCTGGGCAACTCAAAAGAAGGGTACTATTACAACAAATTATTCTCCAGATTAAGTGAGACAAATCAATGCAACTGAAAATTTATCTTCTGGGGACATATAGACCATTTATAATCTCATATGATTTACTCTGCTCAGATAACAGTAAAGCAGTCAGTTCTCAATCATTCATATCGTGAAGAGCAAACTTCATATACTTGCCACTAACCACTACTTAGAGAAGTTCATACCTGCTTCCACACACAGTTGCTATGGCTTTGAAGCAGCCAGATGCAAGTTGGTAGGAACCTGTGTAGCAGCGATCAATGGCCCAATTAAAAAGATTTATTTGATCAGGATTAAGTTCCAATAGCAAGACAACAACTTCACAGCCAAGTTGATGAACCTGAATATATGAAGCAACTCAATTATTCATATGTAATGCAAGAATTCTCTAGAGAAAGAAACAAGATCAAGCTTAGCCACTATAAATTGGGTACAGTGAAAGAGGAGACTGAGCATTCATTTTGCTTAATTTTTATGCCACATATTCTTGATTTTGTAACTCTGAGAAAGTGATGAAGACTTTATTGGAAATGCTTAATTTTGCGTTTAAGGTATTTCTGAAAAATGTATGTATTTGGCTAAAAAATCAAATATGCAAATAGATATTCTTTATGTATACAAAGTCTTTTAAGGAAAAAAGGTCAGAGGATATACAACTATGAGGCTTATTATATATACATAATTGTATATATACAATTATGAGGCTTGATTACAAAACATACTGTGTAAAGCTCAGCTACCAATATTTTTTAAAGAGTCTCTTAGATGGAATAAATTTAAGAGATCTATTATATAGGACACTACAGTTAATAGAGATATACTGTATTCTTGAAAAATTCTAAGCATGCATATTCAGTGTTCTTATCCCCCAAATAATATTTGTATGAAGAATGCATTTGGTAATAAGATAGATTTAACCATTTTGGAATATATATAATAAGACATTAGCTGTACATGGTGGATACATACAATTTTATATGTCAATTAAAAATAAAATTTAAAAAAGGAAATACAGTTTCAATAGACACTTCTTAATCAGAGGCTTTCATATGAAAAAACACCATACTGGACAGAATTAAGAGGATACTTAATTGAAAATTCCTGAAGCTGCTGTCAAATACTGACTGGTTAATGAACATGCACATTTATCCAGGAGAAGCCTAGTGCCTGGAGGCAGAAAATAACAGTTCCCATCCTTTCCTGAAGTTGTCCAGTCTTCCTGCCAGTTGCAACCATGTGGAAATGGAATAATCTGGCTTGCTTGTTTACTTACAGGGCTTGCGTTTAGTTAAGAGCTAACAAAATGGACAAGCATCTTCAGCCTAGTTCTTCCTCCCCACTCCCTTATATATTTGCAGTAGGTAAAAGCTGATAGCACTATTGCAAAGCATTTGAAAACAACATTTTATTAAAAAAGTTGGGTTTGACTTGGAAGAATATCAGCAAGTTTTTGTTGTCCTTTAGCAACTTTATATTGGGGTGTAAAATATGTGGAGATAGTAAATAAGTATACTTATAAACTATACTAAAGTTTATGATAGGTGCATACTTAATTGAACATGCTAGTGTGACTGCAGTTGGATCAGTACCAGAATATTACCAGCACCATGAAGGTCTCCCTTGGATACTCAGTCACCAGCCTCTGTGTTTTCCACAGAAGCAACCAATACCCTGACGTCTAGCACCATTAGTTAGTTTGGGTGGTTTCTGGACTCTATATAAATGGAGTTACATGGCGTATAATTTTGTGTCTCATTTGTCTTTAATTTGCATTTCCCTGATATAACAGATTGTACCCCCCGCCCCAAATTCATATGTCAAATCCTAATGCTGAATGTGATGGTATTTGAAGATGAGTCCTTTAAGAAGTGTTTAGGCCATGAGGACCCCCTCATGAATGTGATTAATGCCTTTATAAAGGCACCCCAGAGAACCCCTTGTCCATGCCACCATCTGAGGACACAGCACAAAGATGGCCATCTATGAACCAGGAAGTGTACTGTCCAGACACCAAATCTGCCAGCATCTTAATCTTGCATTTCTTAATCCCTAGGATTGTGACAAATAAATTTCTGTTCTAAGGTAAGCAACTTGCACTATGGTATTTGGTTATATTTGCCCAAATTGACTAAGATACCTGATTGCTAATGAGCTTGAGAACCTTTTCTTATGTTTACTGGCCATTTAGATAACCTCTATTGTGAACTGCCTACGTTTCTTGCTCATTTTCTATGGAGTCCGTATTTATCAATTTGTAGGAGTCTTTTATATATTCTAGATAAGAAACCTTTGCTAGTGAGGTGTTAAACACATCTTTCATTCTGTAAGTAGCCTGTTCAGGCTTTTAACCGTATCTTTTGGCAAACAAAAGTTATTAATTAGTTCTCCTTTTAGTTAGGAATTTTTGCATCCTATTTAAGAAATCTAATCCCAGTTCCAGGAATGAAGATATTCCTTTGTGGTATTTTCTAGAAACTTCAGTATTTAAGCCAATACATTTAGCTCTATAATCACCTACAATGTATTTTTGGATACAGTACAAGGAAAGAGCTTTTCCCTTTCCTTTCCTTCCCTTCCCTTCCCTTCCCTTCCCTTCCCTTTCCTTTCCTCTTTCCTTTCTTTTCCTCTTTCCTTTCCTCTTTCCCTTCCCTTCCCTTCCCTTCCCTTCCCTTCCCTTCCCTTCCCTTTTCCTTCCCTTCCCTTTTCCCTTTCCCCTTCCCTTTCCCTCCCTCTCCTTCCTTCCCCCCGCCCCTCTCTCTCTCTCTCTCTCTTTCTTTCCTTTCTTTTTTTCCATATGGCTATTCGACTTACCCCAAATAGCTTATTGAAAAAAAGTTTCAAGTGACATCTTTGAAAATAAAATGTACATATATACATGAGTCACTTTCTGGCCTCACTATTCTACTTCATTCATATAACCATGTATTCTTGGGACAATGTTATAGTGTTCTAATTACCATAGCTTTATAGTAAATATTGATTTGTGCTAAAGTAATTACTCTCACTGCTTATGTTGCTCAAAACTATCTTACCTATTCATGGTCCTTTATGTTTCCATACATATATATTTTACAAGGAATGTGTCAGTTGCCACAAAAATCCAGCTAGGATTTTGACTGGGGTACTATAAATCATTTTGCTGGAAAACTGACATCTTCATGATATTGAATTTTCCAACTCATGAGCATGGTACATTTTTCCATTTATTAAATCTTTAATTTTTCTCACTAATGCTTTATATATTTCTATTTAAGAGGGCTGTGTGTATCTTTACCTTGGTTTATTCTTAAGCATTTAATGTTGATTCTTAAAATGCTATTCAATTGGTATAATTTTTAAAATTTATTTTTCAAATTGCTTATTGCTGTTATGTTAAAATATGATTTTTTCATTTTGACTGCTAATCCAGAAATTTTGCTAAAATCACCAATTAATTCCAATATTTTGTAAATTCTTCTGGGTTTCCTATGTACATAATTTTGTCATTTGCAGGAAAAATGAGTTTTATTTCTTCTTTTCCATTCCTTCTATCTTTTCTTAATGTACTGGCTAGGATCTCCAGTATAATACTGGCAGAAGTGGTAAAAGTGAGTTTCCTTGGTTATTCTAATCTTAGAGGGAATATTTTCAATATTAACTATTAAGTATAATGTTTATTATAGGGGTGTTTTTTTACACACACCCTTTATCAGATTAACATTCTTTTCCATTATTAGTTTTGCTAGTTTTTCCTCATGAATGAATGTAGAATTTTATCAAAAGCTTTTTCTGTATATATTGAGATAGCCATATGATATTTCCTTTGTAAGCTTCTATTAATACAGTTAATACACTAATGAACTGACAGATATTTAAATATAAAACACTTTATAGTTCTTGAATAAACCCAACTGGATCATGATATGTCCTCTTTTTTATATCTCACCAAACTCAATTTTCAAATAATTTATTTAAAGCTTTTGCATGTATGCTCATGAATGAGACTGCCTTTTAATTTTCTTTCTTGTTACATCCTTGTCTAGTTTGATTATCAAGGTTATGCTGTTCTTATAAAATGTATTGGGATGTCTTTCCTCTGGATCTGTTTTTCCTTTAAAAACTTGTATTAAGTTAATGCAATTTGTTCATTAAATGCTTCATAGAATTTATCAGTAAAGCCATCTAGTCTTAAAGTTTCCTTTAAGACTTTTGATTTACTAATTTCTTCATTACATATATGGTGAGTCAGATTTTCCTTTTTTCTTCTGTTGTGTTTTTCTAGAAACTTACCTATTTTATTTAAATATTCAAGTTTATAGGTACAAAGATGTTCATATGTTCTCTTTTATTTTTACTATCTGTAGCATCTGTAGTGATGCTCTGCTCTGCATTTGTCTTCTCTCTCATTTACTGTCTTTTTTTGTTTAACAAGAATTACCACGGATTTATTTTTGTTAGTCTTAATAAATTCAAAATTTGACTTTAATGGTCATTGCTATTAACTTTTCCCTTTCATAAATTTCTGCTCTTATTTCATTTCTTTTTTTTTTAAGTTTGACATACTATTTTTCTTTTTCTAACTTCTTGGAGATGCTTAGGTAATTGACTATTGACTTTTTTCCTTTATACTATATGCATTTAAGTGTATATACTTCATTTTAAGCAAGGCTTTATTTATAGCTCACAAGCTTATTTTTTTATTTTTTAGTGGTTATGATAATTGAACTCAGGGGCATTCTACCTCCGAGCTACATCCCCAGCCCTATTTTATTTTGAAACAGGATCTCGCTAAATTGCCGAGGCTGTCCTTGAACCTGCAATCCTCCTGTGTCAACCTCCCAAGTACTGGGATTACAGGCACGTGGCACCATGCTCAGCTAGCCCACAAATTTAACATGTAGTATTTTCATTATTCTTCAAAATATTTTCTTAAAAATATTTTCCAGTTTCCACTGTTATTTATTCTTTGACTCACTGGTTATCTGGAAGTATATTCTAAAATATTCTTTCTGTTATTCATTGATAGCTTAATGCTGCTATGAATACGGAACAGAAATAATATCATTTCAATCATTTGAACTCATTTCAATCGTTTGAACATGAACTGTGTTGAGAGTTGCTTTATGACTGGTTCACGGTCAGTTTTGCTGACTGCTGCTGTGTGTTTGATCCTGGTGAATCTCAGTGCAATGGGAACATCACATAAACCTGCACTCATGTGGCTGATCTGGGAAGAGACTGTGTTGTGAATAATGCTACACATTTAGAAACTTGACCAAGACAGAACCCCAAAGACATTTAAAAACAAAATATTTTGCTTACTACTCACTCGTAAATCTTGACAAGCCAGAATGTTGTCAAGCCACTTGTACAGGTAGCCATCTGGGGAGAGGCCCACATTGTCGAAAACAGGGCCACAACATAATACTGCTGACATTGCCTGATAATAAAAACACAATCGAACATGGAAATGAGACCGGGAAGAAGTTAATGGTATCCAACTGATGTTACTAAACATAACTACCAGACTTACAGATGATGATGATCCTATAAAAGCAGATATTCCTCCAAGATTTTAAAAGATTCCTTAGCAGATTCAGTAAAAAAACACCAGATTCCAAATTTGATTTTTAAATAAAAGTTAAAAGCCCATAAAGTTAGCTTTGTGGACATGCAATTTTATGATTATAACAAATCTTTATATGATGAAAGAGCATTTAAAACAAAATGAAATTTCACAATATTTAAAACTCAATGATTTCAAGTGAATGAATTCTGCTTATAAGATAAATTCAACTTTTTAAATTTTGCTTTTATGACAAATATTTGACTAATGTACTGAATTGATAAACTATGAACAATAAGGAAAAAAATAATTACGATCCTTAATCAAAGGTAAAGAAAATGAAGATAGCCAGTTGTGATGGTGCACGTCTGTAATCCCAGTACTTAGGAGGCTGAGACAGGAGGATCACAGGTTCAAGGCCAGCCTTAGTAACTTAGTGAGACCCTGTTTCAAAAATAAAATAGGGCTGGAGGTATAGATTGAAGGTAGAATGCACCTGGGTTCAATCCCCATTACAACAAATAAACAAAATGAATACTATAAACTTCAGTTCCTTTAAGCGGGGGCAGGGAGAGAAGAGAGATCTTGACTTATTCTTGGCAGGTTCAACTGACTCAAGGTCATCACTTAAATTGGCCCCACTGAGCTGAAAGTTAAACTGAATCAGCAAGTTATGGTGTAGATGACAGAGCTGATATACAGCTACTTTTCTACAGGCCATTAGGCTGTAAGGACCATGCTTCTGCAGATTTTGAACAGTCCTCACAGTGTCAAAATTTATTTCTGGCAGTATTCTAGGACAGGAGGAGACTAACAGGGGAATGTGGCTCTTGGTCAATTTTAACTCCAGGTGACAGCTATTTTTTTTGTTAGGTTGGAAGTTAATTGGCAAGGCAGCCATTAAGGAGTAAATAAGCAAAAACATATGGTTCTCAGACAGGAGAAGCAGTGGATAAAGCGGGAACTTGAAAAAAGTTTTGCATTTTGTAAGTATGAGTCCAGCTGGAATATTTACATATTTACACATATCTATTAACGTATGCTTATGTGTGTGTGTTTTGGAATTTTTGAAGTAAATTTATGTATTTATATGTGAGTGTGCATTTGATTTTTTGTATGTACATTTATATTTATTAGATTGTATCATATTACTCATTTTAATCTTATTTTTTTTTTGCAGTGGTAGAGATAGCACCCAGGGTTTCACACATGCTAGGCAAGAGCTCTGCTGCTGAGTTACATCCCCAGTCCTGAACCTCATCATCATCATCATCATTATATTATTATTATTATTATTATTATTATTATTTTGTGGTACTAGGGATTAAACCCAGGGGTATTCTACCTCTGAGCTACACCCCCAGGCCTATTTTATTTTTTATTTTGAAACAGGGTGTCACTAAGCTTTGGAAGTTGCTAAGGTTGGCCTCCAGCCTGCGATCCTCCTGTCTCAGCCTCCCAAGGACTGGGATTATAGGTGTGTGCCACCACACCCAGCTTTGAAACTTATTTTTTTTTGTGTGTGTGGGTACCGGGGATTGAACCCAGAGGCATTCTACCTCCAGGCTACACCCCCAGCCCTATTTTTATTCTTTATTTTGAAACAGGGTCTCACTAAGTTGCGGAGGGCCTCACTAAGTAGTGAGGCTAGCCAAAAGCCCGGATCCTCCTGTCTCAGCCTCCCAAGTACTGGGATTACAAGCGTGCACCACCACATGCGGCTCTGAAACTTATTTTTAAGGCACGGCTATTAGTTTAAGGAAAAGAGACCAAGGACCTGACATACATCATTCAGTGAGGAAAACATCACCTACCTTTAATGCACAATACTGGTATCTCGTGATCTGATGATTCCTGTCACTGTAACGATCCAGGGGCGTGAACATGATGCTGAAGGGTCCTGCCCACTGGCTGAATAAGATGAAGAGGTGGTGCCTCAGGCTTTGCTGGGGGAAGAGAAATCTCCGGTGGTGAACTAGGGAGAAAAACACAGAGTCAGAGTCTCCTAGAAAGGTACCACTTCCTTTCTTTTCATGCTGGGGATTGCACCTGGGGCCTCGTACCTGCTAAGCAGGTGCTCTACCACTGAGCTACACCCCCAGACCTCTGACTCCTGTCTTCTCCTGGTAATGAGACTTGACTTTTCAAACAGATGTTTCTTTCTACATGTGTACTCTTCCTCTCCTCAGGTCACAGCCAATTGCAGCTTGACTCAGAGTGGGAAGTGGAGACAGACAACGGGACCTGCAGACACCGTTTTCACATGGATACTTAAGACAACACCAACACTTCACTCGGCTGCTGCTTACTTGTAACACGCTTCCTGACTGCTGCTCCCGTTGCTGGGAGAAACTGGGGAATGTAGTATAGACTGTTTCAAACAAATGGACTTTACTATCGAAGTCAACTCAAATCCTAATTTAGGGTCGTCAAAGATGAGAAGAACTGGTAAGAGGGCTAACGACATCCAAATAATGGAAAGTAGATACATGAGTTGAGCTGCAGCTTTTTGCAATTAAACCAAAATTTTATAATTAGAAGTAATCTTTTTTTTGTACTGAAGTTTGAAACCAGGGGTCTTCTACCTCCATGGTACACCCCCCAGACCTTTTTATTTTTTATTTTACAACAGGGTTTTGCTAAGTTGCTGAGGCTGGCCTCGAACCTGTGATCCTCCTGTCTCAGCCTCTCAAGTACTGGGATTACAGGCATGTGTCACCATGCCCAGCCTATAATTACAAATAATCTTTACATCAAACTGACCAGCTATTTTGTTTCCTATGCTCCTATCAGAATGAAAATGTTTCAAACTCACTTGCCCTGTAAAAGATAATTCTCTCAATAATATAATGTTTAGTTAAATGTGAAATGTATTAAATCATATACAATTCTATTTAATGTGTTGATTGGAGCTAGAGAGCAGGCATGTTGCATGAAGTTACATGTTCTATAGATTAACACAGAGACACTGTGATCAAATGAAGTTTGTGTGAATGTTTCCCCTGAATGACTTCATTCCCATGGAAATCACACGAGCTTATTTTCAGATGGGAACCAAAACAAAAAAAACAGAAATGACCAGCACAAAACAAATTGATTCCCTATTGTTCCAACTGTACACTGAGTTATGACAACCTGCTCTCATATGTATCTCCAAGGATCTCAAAATACACGATCCCATCCTGGATATGCACGCAGGCCGCAGGCAGGGCCGGGGCGGGGTGGCGGTGGTTATAAGGAAGGCATAGATGTGGGGGACATAAATGGTTTTCCAAGCATGAAAGATCATTTGTCATGATATGCCACTGTACCTGGGACACACTGAATCAAGTTGGCGACCATGGCACTAAAATGTGCCCGGATATCTTTAAGAATTTCAACTTCTTTGTCATTTTCGGCTTCTAGGAGCATGCGGGTCAAGTCCACGTATTCTAAGAACAAAGCTCCGAGGGCTAAGGTGTCCCGTTCTAAGGCGCCGTTTGTGCTGAAATAAAGGAAAATCAAACATTTAGACAACTGGCTTTTTTTTTGTTTTTTTTTGTTTGTTTGTTTTGTTTTGTTTTAGTACTAGGGATTGAATCCAGGGGCGTTCTACCTTTGAACTATAGCCTCAGCCCTTTTTATTTTGAAACAGGGTCTCACTAAGATGCTGAGTGTCTGGCTAAATTTGCTGAGGCTGGCCTCAAAGCTGTGATCCACCTGCCTCAGCCTCCCAAGTACTAGGATTATAGGTGTGTACACCATGTCCAGCTTAGACAATTGGTCTTTACATCAAAGTACTACATGCTTCATAGAAAATAAGATTCACTGTCAGAATTCAAATAGTAAATTTGTCTTTTTTTTTGGTACTGGGGATTGAACCCAGGGGTATTCTACCTCCAAGGTACCACCCCAGCCCTTTCTATTTTTATTTTTATTTTTTTTGCGGTACTGGGGATTGAACCCAGGGGCGTTTTACCTCCGAGCTACACCCCCATCCCTATTTTTTACACTTTATTTTGAAACAGGGTCTCATGAAGTTGCGGAGGGCCTCACTAAGTAGCTGAGGCTGGCCATGAACCCAGATCCTCCGGTCTCTGCCTCCCAAGTACTGGGATTACAAGCGTGCGCCACCACGCCCAGCTTCTATTTTTATTTTGAAACAAGGTCTTGCTAAGTTGCTGAGACTGGCTGTGAACCTTCTGTGATCCTCCTGTCTCAGCCTCCCAAGTACTAGGATTACAGGCATGTCCAGGGTAAATTTGTCCCTTTTATATATAGTATAAGTAGAATATGAAAAAGTAAAAAACAAGATTAAAAAAACTTTTCTGAGTTACTATATTTAAATGAAAAGAGAGAGATGGAAAGAGAGACAAAAAGACTAGTTTGGTGGGAGAGATCAGTTCAGTAGAATTTGTCCCTACCTGTCACTTATTACACCAGCATCAGCCAAAAGTTCAAAGATGCGGAGCAGCTGCAGCCTGAGCAGGTCTCGCCGCTCTCGGCGCTTCTTGTTCTGTGCGGGGAGAGGGAACGGCGCTCAGGCGGGGGCAGAGCAATCTCAACTTTGCTTCAGGAAACTGTCCTAAAGGAGGGCCTAATCTAGTATTTTCAATTTTCTAAGCCTAAAAGATAACATATATTTCCCCTTCTTCTAATTCCTTAGAGACAGTGCTTGCTATTATAGGCTGTAAGGGAAACAGATCGTCTGCGCGTCAATAAATATGTATAAGGGAGAAACGTTGACAAGTGACAAGTCTCCATCCCCAGATGTTCCCAGTATCTGCTGAGCGGCTGAGCAGCTGCAGTGAGTGGGAAGGGACAGGGGACACTGAGAATCCCACCGAGGCTGACCGTGAAGTAAAGCTGCTCTGCAAACTGCTAAGTGTTTGCTAGTTCTCGTACCACATCTACCGCACGGGAAGCTTCTTTTTCAGTCTTTTTAGTAACTGGTACATTATAAGTGAATTCTATAGTGGATTCACTGCAGGGAAATTAACGTATCTTATGCCCAATTAGACAAATGATGCTCTTGACCATTAACTCCTTGTACAAAAAAGAAAAACAAGCAAAATAAAAACCAAAATTAAAGTTTAACTCAAACCCTTTGTAAAAGAATGCAATAAACCTTAACATATATATGATTACTTAAATTGTTTTGCACTTATAGGTTTAATACATAAAGCCTCTTAAAATTGGAATCCTGTTATACTAAATACTTGAATACTGAGAAGTAATGAAAATGATAAAAGTTAAAATATTAAGATTTATTATTAAAGGCATGTTGAGGGATTTGTGTTCTTTAGAGGGAGATACTGGATTTAACTTAAATTCATACCATTGTCCATATAAGCTAAGCCTTAATTATTTAAACTCAAAATCCTACCTCTGGTCTTCTTTCTAGAGCCTCTTTCATTAATGGATGAAGTTCTTCTACCAATTCTCTATGGAGGAAAAAAGTCACATTTAAAATTCATTATTATTGACACAAAACCTGTCACCAAATATATCGATTCAATCATAAATTGCTTGCTTTTTTCCACTTTGCTTCTTATATAAAAATCTCCTCTGTCTGTTCCAACTCCCACCACGTGGTGACCTGGACATAAGTATTCGTCTGTACTTTGTATTATTGGTCTTAATCCCAGTACTATGAATCTATCTTGGCTCAATACATATTTGTTGAGTTAGTTTTGATTTAATATTCTGGAGATATTCTTGGCAAAAACCCTATCTGAACAATTAAAGAATATCTTCTAAATGTTTACTAAATTCAAAGCACTTCACTATCAGCTATGAAACTGAAAATAAATAAAATTGAGTCTTTACACACAAGAAATTTTCAGTCCAATTTGAGGAAAAGAGATGAGCACAATTACTATCCAACTATCTTGGGATCCAGGCTCAGGAGACTGATTTATACTTGATTTAAAATACAAAGCCTTTGGATTTCAAAGATAAATTCCTTTATTTTATCTGCCTGATAAACACAAATCGTGGTGAGTATTAAAATAGTGAGGTTCTCAGTGAAACCTGTGTGAAACCCTGTGTGGCAGAAATATGTTTTGACCACATTAACATATCTGATATTGCACATATTTTTACTTTACCTCTCCCTAGAATCCCCAGTTCTCAGGATTACAATTGATAATTTAATTAGTTGTCTTCTTTAGGAAATAGCTTCTGAATTGCTATGTCAAAACAGACACAATTTCGCCCGGCGTGGTGGCGCACGCTTGTAATCCCAGTACTTTGGGAGGCGGAGACCGGAGGATCCGGGTTCACGGCCAGCCTCAGATATCTCTCTCTCTCTCTCCCTGTCTCTCTCTCTCTCTCTCCACTTAGTGAGGCCCTCCGCAACTTCGTGAGACCCGGTTTCAAAATAAAGTATAAAAAAAAAATAGGGCCGGGGGTGTAGCGTGGAGGTAGAATACCCGTGGGTTCAATCCGGGTACCGGAAAAAAAAAAAACAGACAAAATTATGATATCTAGCTTTACACCAGACTAGTATCTACATATTTTGTCTAGAACATATATTATGGTGTTTTCTTTTTCATTTTATTTTTCGTGGTACTGGGGATTGAACCCAGGGGCATTCTACCTCTGAGCTATACCGCCAGCCCTATTTTATTTATTTTGAAATAGGGTCTAAGTTGCTGACACTGGCCTTGAACCCGCAATCATCCTGTCTCAGCCTCCCAAGTACTGGGATTACAAGCATGCGCCACCACGCCTGGCTTATAACATATATTATGATTGAAAGTGTGTACTTTCTGGTAGGGTATTTTGTGCTGTTAGACATGACCCTCCTGGAAAATCCAAAGTCAGGAAGGTACAAACCCAATGGCATTCTGCACTGAGAGACAGAAAATCTGGGTTCTTGTCCTGATTTCTCCAATATAGATGTTAAAATTTCTTTGGAAAAAAATAGGAATAATATTAATAGCCTCCTCTAATAGTACATAACAGGTACTACTTACTCAGTGGGAACTATGTGTAAAATCACATTTAATATATCCTCTCTAGAAATCTATGAGATGAATTCTATTATACCAATTAAAAATTTTTGTGTATGTGTGTGTGTGGTGGTGGGAAATGAACTCAGGGACTTTCTACCTCTGAGTTACACCCCCAGCCCTATTTTATTTATTTATTTTTATTTTGAAAGAGGGTCTCACTAAGTTGCAGAGGGTCTCACTAAGGGGCTAAGGCTGGTCTCGAACCTGTGATTCTCCTGTCTCAGACTCCCAAGTACTGGGATTACTCGCGCCACTGTGGCTGGCCCAAATTTTTCATTAAAGAGACATACTTTAATTTTATTTGTTATATCAGTTTCACAGTTGAGGAAACTAAGGTCCAGGGACATTAAGTTTTTCCTGGCTTATGTGGCTGGTCAGCTGAATAAGGTCATCGACCTCAAAGGAATACTTAGAGAAGATATGCCAAAGGACAGGATGTTCTTATCTTCTTGTAGTATGTCTATATGATGCTTAGTCTTAACTAATTAACTAAGAACTAATAAAATGTTAGTTAAATGACACACAAAGAATGAGAACCTACGATTATTTTTTAAGGATAAAAGTCTGACTTTTACCAGTGAATAATGCAACAGACTTTGTTCAGTTGTTTCTGAAGCGTCTCATTAATTTTTATTTTTCAAATAGTTTTTTCCTGCATGTTTGGAACTTTTGCTTTTCTAGATACATGAAAATTTTTGTTTAATATTTTCTTCTTATCTATACAGGCTTTTGTTGCTCAGCTGAAGCCATCAGAAGCAGCCTGAATGAACATTTTATGATGCCTCTTTCAAAACGCTAGATGCTGCCTCAGATGGAATTATTTGATCGTAGATGCAAAATAAAGAAAGCCAGAAAAAGTGCCTTATAGAAAGATCAACCAGCCAAACTGAACACACCCCAAAGGGTTCTATCCGTGTGTCACCTTTTTTTTTTTGGTACTAGGGATTGAAGTGAGGGGTGTTCTACCTCTGAGTCACACCCCCAGCCCTATTTTGTTTTTTATTTTGAAACAGGGGCTCACTAACTTGTTGAGGGTCTCGCTAAGTTGCTGAGGCTGGCCTTGAACCTGTGATCCCCCTGTCTCACTTTCCCAAGTACTGAGATTACAGGTGAGCACCACCACACCTGGTGTCCACGTGTCACCTTTAAGAATCTGGTTGGGTAAATGGCAGATGAACAAGCTTATTATTTTGACATTACATCCTCTGAACAAGCTGGCTAACCGGGGACTGGAGGGAAATTATCTTCATTCACAGTTAACTACGACAAAGGTTGTAAGTGAAATAAAATCTGAGTGAAATAAAAACTGAAGTTGCAATGACTAAAAGTGAAATGTGAGTCAGGTGTAAGGAACGCTCATTACATGCACATCAACCAAAGAGGACGGAAAGGAAAGCACGAAGCCCATCGACTCTGCAGGCACACACCGATGCACGCGTAAACTCAGGAAAGGCAGCTATAATAGCAGCAGCACGTGCAGACACAGAAGAACGCCTTTAGACGACCGTACCTGAAAACGAGGGAATTTGTTCTTCCAAATCCTAAAACTAAGGACTCTGTGATCTCAATGCTCTCTAGTCTCATCAAAGGCACCAACTGCTTTAACAGAACTCCCACCGAAGGGGTGCCGATGGCCTGCAACGAGTTGGTTACAAGTGAAAAAGAAGCAACGTGGTAAGTCATTTTTTTTTTTTGTTATCACACAATGATCCCAGTACAACACTTTCAAAGGACTGGCCACAGCCCAGGCACTGCCATCATCTCGGGGCAAACAAACTTTTAAATGCACAAATTTAATACAGAACAATGAAGCTACTTCCTGCCCGGGGCACACATTCTAAAGAAATATGTTCATAACAGTCATCTTCTTTTTTTGACCATTTAAATCTACAAAGCCATCTTTCACAAAATCATTTTATCAAGGCACAGCTTAAAGGTGAATACTTGGTAAGGAGCGAGAGAAGTGTGGTGTGTGGGGCATGAGTCCCTCTGTGGTCTTAAGCAAGTGTCTCAACTTTATCTTCGGTTCCCCACTTGCCAGGGGAGGAGTTATAAATTATTCTCAATGGAATTCAGAAATATGTAGGATGAAAATCTGAGCCCATAACACTCCAGATGGCAGGCACAGTGCGATTTGCACCGGGATCTCTAGACAAACAAGCTAAAAAAAAACCTTACAGAATAATTCTTCTGAAGCATGTCATGTCACCTTGTTATCGTAGCTCACTGTACCATCAGGGGTGGTCGCCATAATTTCTGGAGTAGAAGCTCGTAAGTGTCCTGGGCTCATAATACTGGGTTTTGCGACTCCGAAACAGAGAATAAGGTAATTTCTCCACAAAGTAACGTAGTTGTCTCCGCTGCCCGCTGTGCTTGTTTTCTTGGCATTAATCGGGCTGCTAGAAAAATGGAGTCAAAACCAAGAGTGAAATCATGTTCTTGATTTTTATGTATCACTTGATAAACAAAAATGCTCAAAGAG
>PVJS01005104.1:29628-65773 GCA_004027185.1 Glis glis
AATCCCCAGTACCACAAAAAAAAAAAAAAAGAGAGACAGCTGTCCCTCAAGGGACATCTGAACTGGATGAGAAGCTGAATGTATAGAAGAACTTTAAGGTCCCTTTCACCATTCTATACTTAGACAATTACATTTGTTATTATTATTGTTATTATTTTTATTGTCGTTATTATTTTGGTACTAGGGATTGAATCGGGGCATTCTACTTCTGAGCTATACCCACTGCCCTTTTTATTTTTTTATTTTGAGACAGGGTCTCACCAAGTTGCAGAGGCTGGCCTCAAACCTGCGATCCTCCTGTCAGCCTAGGATTGCAGGTGTGTCTCACCGTGCCCTACCATATTGATTACTAAGGCAAAAGAAAACTTGCTCTAGACAAAACCTTTTTATCTGCCTTCACCCAATGTTAACAATTCTGTATAAGGAGATCCAGAAATTAGAGAGGATTGTAATATTCCTATTTCTCGTATAAAATGAAAGTTTAAAAGGGCAAATGGAAAAAGAAGCGGAATAGAAGAAAACGCACGGCTCCCTTACTTGGGGTCCACCAGAGGCATCACAGACTGGAGCCGCGTGAAGGCGTACGGCCAGGCGTAGCTGAGGGCCGTGGGGCAGTGCTTGGGCAGGTTCTCCTGCCGGAGGAAGCTGAACAGGCAGAGGACCCAGGGGTCTTTGACAGACTGTGCAAATATCCAGACGTGGGAAGGGCTCTTCACATCATAGTGACTGTTGACCAGGACTGCGTTCCATTCCACCAACCACTGCAGATCCACATTGTGGGTCAGCGGTAACGTTGCCTGCAGGCACAGAGGCAGGCAGTGAATCAAAGCTGAACTGGATGGCCAGTCCTCAGTGGGGCTCAGCCCGAGTGCTCCTTCTTCACAGTGCCTTTGTTGCTCATCTCTGCAACGGGCCAGCTCAGGACCTGAAATACCCATCCTACACCTACGGCACACAATGCTGTGCATAGTCATCTATGTTTCCTGTGCCGGCCGCTAAGCTGCTTAAGGGCAAAGGTACAGGATCAGGGTCATCTGTTGACAGTTTTGATGTCACATAGCACCATGCATCGGTACACAGAAGCTGCTCACTAAATATCTGTTGAGCAATATGTGACATCAGTTAAACTCAACCACAGATGTGCCATCTTAAGATCCTCGAAAGTCACTCCTCTCTTAGATTCTGATTCATCCTTGCAATTAGTACATACATACTTTTTAGCTGTGATTTTCTTCATTTTTACTTAGACTGAAATACCTTCCCTTTGATTTAGAGAGATGGCTAAGTATGGTCCCTTTAATGAAGGGCATTTTATTGATGACTTACTTATTCTCTCCCTATGATATCAAGCCAAAATATCACCTTTCAAAACATACTGAAAGATAATACATATATAGAGATACATTGTATCCATATCTATATTAAGTACAGATACCAATTTTCAGGGAAAACAATTCTCAAACACTCTAGCTGTTGTGCCAGGAGAGGAAACTGCCTTCAAGTTTGTTGGGCATAATGATCCACTGTACCTGTTGGGGCTGTGAGCTCCCACGGGTACAGTGTGCAGTAGTGGCCTTAATAGCTGATGGCCAGAAAGGGCCAAGCTGGAGCTTCAGGGCCGAGAGGTGAGATTCCAACATGGGGCCTGCTGCAAGCCTGTGGCCTGGGAAAACCACGAGACATTACAGAGTCTCTGCCTGCTTCAGTTATGACTTGGGCATTTTAGTGCAGACCTGCCTAATCTTCCAGTGAATTACATGAGAGAGCAGATGTAGGAACACCTGGCATAAAGCTGGCACTGCTTCCCTTTCCTCTCTCCCCTTTCTGGGCATCTTCCTAAGTGCAGTGTTTCTGACATGGTTACCTCTGGCTCAAGATTTTGATTCTGACAAACACAGAACAAAAATCACATGAACAAAATACAACAGTAATCTGTAGGAAAGTAAGATATGCATATAAAGATATGAATATAAAATAATTAAAGTTGACTGTGCCATTCCATGTTAAACAACTTGAATATATATATTTATATATATTTATATATGAATAATATTATAAAATAATATATATACATATTTTTTTTGGTACTGGGGATTGAACCCAGGGGTGTTTTACCTCTGAGCTAGACCCCCAGCCCTATTTTATTTTTTATTTTGAAACAGGGTTCTCACTAAGTTGCTGAGGCTGGCCTCAAAACCGATTCTCTTATCTCAGCCTCCCAAGTACAGGGATTATAGGTATGCACCACCGTGCCTGGTTCAACTTGGACTTTTAAAAGAAGTAGAATTACTTCTACTTCCATGTCACTGTAAGGTCTACATTGCCTGGCTAATGATTTTAGTAATTATTACTATGCCCATAAGCAACAGGGCTACTAAAAACAGGGCTCTGTGTTCAGTCTCAGCAAAGGCTGTGAAAAGCTCATGAATGTCTTCAGGTTTTATATTCATTTATCATTTTTGACAAGTATCTATACCAGGCGCCAGCAATGTAGATTCTGCGAGTCGTCCCAGATCGCCCGGCCGCTCTTTGCTATTTGGCTGAAATGAATCCAGGTTCTCTTACTGTACTTTTATTTTTAAAAAGTCAGATAACTAAAATCAGTTTCAATTTCCCTTCTACTTGTTCAGGAAATTGAAAGCTGCCAATATGCTCTTTAAAAGGAAGAATGTACTTCTGTGGCAGATAAAGCCCTGCAGGATTCCGAGTTCAAACAGGGGCAAGTCCAGGCTCTAAGGCTCTCCTCCCGTGTGGCCGCGCCCTCCGCCAATGGTTCATTTTTGTTGGCATTGTTCTTTGGCTCTGGGGATTGAACCCAAGGCCTTGAGCGATGATGAGCATTGGCTGTACCACTGAGCTACATCTCCAACTTCCCTGCCCCTTGACGTTTTTGAGCTTCAAAAACCAGAAGGGTCAGCCAGGTGTGGTGGCGCACGCCTGTAATCCCAGTGCTTGGGAGGCTGAGACAGGAGGATCGCTGGTTGAGACCAGCCTCAGCAACCTAGGGAGACCCTGTTTAAAAACAAACAAACACGCAAACAAACAAACAAATGAATGGGCTGGGGGGATAGCTTGGTGGTAGAATGCCCCTGGGTTCCATTCTCAGTACTCTTCCCCACCAAAAAAACCACAAGCCAAACCAAACCAAAACAAAAAGACAGAACAACAGTCAAATAAGATAATAATTGTGAAAGCACCTTGTAAACTGTAAAGTATCACATCAGTACAAGTTATCATATTAAGAATTAAGTATAATATACATTATTAAGTATAAAGATTAAGGAGAATTAATTTTCTGTAAGAATTCTGAACAATTCTTTTTATGATTGTAGTTTGAAAATATGACCTATTTTCCCAAGGCCTAAAGTTTGCTTGAAAAATTATCTGAATGTCTCCTAAGCCATCATTTGAAAAGCTAGTCTTGTTTTCCTAAGTACCTTTGCACTGGTTTATTAATCTGACATACCACCCCCCCAAATGTGTCCACATAATTTTTCTTGGGCTCTTTTTAAGATCAGTCCAGAGCTTATATTTAAGCACTATTACCAATGAGAATCAAATGCGTACTTACTGAATCTGAAACTGCTACATGAATAAAACTTTCGAGGATGGAAGAACTTAGCTGGTCCATGACGTCAATCATTGGCCTGTCGTCATCCTGCACGAAGGGAGGTGATTAGTCTCCGTGGGAAAATGAGTCCTTCCCCCCCCATCCCGCTGCCTGCATCTAGCAGAAGGGCTGTGAGATGGTGATAAGGACTTTCTCACAGAGGAGTGAGTGCCAAGATGGGAGAGGCAGGGAACACAACTCCCCATGGTTCTCAGCTCAGTCTTTCAAGTTGCAGGGAATGATAACTAGTGCTCCCATTTCACTATCCTGAGAAGACATTTACCTGAATCTCAAAAACTCATACACGTACATGAGAATCTAAATACTAGTATAAAAAAAGTATCACACTAAAGGGATTGAAATTAGAAAACTACAGTAATATAGGCATACTTATGTTCATAGCATCACAATTCACAGTGGCCAAATTATGGAACCAACCTAGCTGTCCATCATCAGATGAGTGGATTACAAAATTGTGGGAAATACACACAATGGAACTCTACTCAGCAATAAAGAAGAACAAAATAACATCATTTGCAAGAAAATGGAAGGATGTGGAAAATATTATGTTAAGTGAGATCTGTCAAACACAAAAAAGAAGGGACATATGTTTTCATTAATATGTGCAACCTAGGGAGTAGTGGGGACATACAAGGGACTCCGATTGATAATGGAGAACCCTCAGTGGGGCAAGGGAAGTGGTACAAGGGAAGGGGAAGGGCAAGAAAGAAGTGAATCAGTGGAATTACTATCATAAACAATGTGTACATGTGAGAATATACCAACATCATTCTCGGTACTTCATATGGGTGGGGGGAGGCGGGGGGACACTAAGAGCTGTGTGCATGTATGTTAACATCAAATAGATATTCATTGTGATGTGAGACTCCAATGCACCAATAAAAGCATGTTAAAAAAAGTAGTACTTGAAAAGAAAAAAAAAGAGTTCACACAAATAAGTATGAAAAACACTAGGACTGATATGTATAAAAGAAAACAATCAGATAGTTTATGAGAAGAAACACAGCTGGTCATGGTGGCGCATGCTTGTAATCCCAGTACTTGGGAGGCTGAGACAGGAGGATCCGGCTTTGCGGCCAGCCTCAGATACTTAGTGAGGACCTCCGCAACTTAGTGAGGCCCTGTTTCAAAATAAAGAATAAAAAATAAAATAGGGCTGGGGGTGGAGCTCAGAGGTAGAATGCCCCTGGGTTCAATCTCCAGTACCGCAAAAAAAAAAAAAAGAGAAGAAACACAAACAGTAAACCAAATTATGGGAAAAAAACACTTTGCTAGTAGTCAGAGACGAATATCATAATTCTGAGTTACCATAGCCATCTATTAAATTATATTAGTCATTAAGAAAAAAAAAAGAGACCGAGCATGATGGCACATGCTTCTAATCCCACTACTTGGGAGGCTGAGACAGGAGGATTGTGGTTTCTCTGTCAGATTGGGCAACCTCATGAGGCCCTCGGTAACTTAGTGAGACCCTGTTTCCAAATAAAAAATAGGGCTGGGGGTGTAGCTCAGAGACAGAATGCCCCTGAGTTCAATCCCCAGCAGCATAAATAAATAAATAAATAAATAAATAAATAAATACCAGTATCACATATCGGTCACTGAAGTGTTCAAGTTCTTATTAATTTTAAGGAATGGAAAACTGAAAGAACATGCTTTATTAGACCACTAAAATGCTGGTTATTTTAAGTCACTGGCTTGCTAAAATAATTGATAAGTTATTGACAGTGATTTAATTTTAGTTTTTAAATATACTAGAGAATAAGCACAGACCCTCTGTGATACCTATGTGGTATTATTTGACAAAAGAAGCGAATTGAAAAGGGCACGAGAGAAAGAGAGAGAGGGAGAATCTTGTTGAAAATTCTTCTAGCCAGGTGTAGTGGTACATGTAATCCCAGTATTTGGGAGGCTGAGACAGGAGGATCACAGGTTTGAGGCCAGCCTCATCAATTTAGTGAGACCCTGTTTTAAAATAAAATTGGGCTGGGGGTGTAGCTCAGAAGTAGAATACCCCTGGGTTCAATCCCCAGAATCAAAAGAGAGAGAAAAAAAAGAAAATCCTTCTATATGAATAATATATACACATATGAATATGTCTATATTTTTCAGTATTATAGAGAAACGTGGAAATATAAAATGATTTACTCAGAAGCCTTACTCGAAAGCCCTGGAATATATGCATTCATGTGTGAATGAGAAAGGTTCAAAAAAGGATGTGGCTGCTGGAAGAGAGGGTTACATGAGAAACATCCTTGACATGGTCTGGTGACATCACAGTTGAGAACTGGGGGTCTGGATACCCAGATAGCTGGCTTTGAATTCTGGCTCATCCTAACTATTGATTTTGGTGAGTCATTTAACCTTTCTAAACCTCAATATCAGCATCTGTATATTAAGATAAAAAAGCCTTAGGTTATTGTGAGGGTTAAACAGATACTCTATGGAAAGCACTTGGCACAGTGCCTGACGTGTTCACGGCAACAATCATTATCCTTGTTATTATCATAAGCAGCAACTTAATGGAAGTTCACGGAAACAGAGCATGTCTTAGGGATCCATTTACCAGATGCCAAAAACGTGGCCCTGAAATAGCCCAGAAAGCTATGTGAAGAAATGTGAACAGAAAGGTCTGAGAGGAGCTTGAAAGTATTTATGAAAAACAGCGACCATATTGTAGATCACGAAACCAAGATTAGTGACACATACAAGAAAATGGAACGGGGCATAAGAGTCTGGTCTTCTTCCACTAGTGCTGGCTGGCAATGAGCCGTCACGTGACCGAGGGTGTGTAGCACTTGACCCGGTATGGAAGAGTTAGCTAAAGTTGGCCATGCTTAATAATTAGCTTCCTCCTCCATCTCAGGAGGATATGTTTCTTGTGCTGCCATTTTTTTCTACCATCATTGAGATTAAATAACTTTCAGTTAGCCAGACTGTTTGGTTTGGCACCTTCATCATTTTAAATGGGATACATTATTCTTTCAAGTATATTCTCTAATATCAATGTAATATCTTCTTATTTAGATGCATGCTGAACGTTATCAAGAAAATGTTCTATAACCTAAATTCATCTTTAAATTCTTTACTTAGCAAAGCAGCGTCCCTTCATGGGCCAGGAAAGGTCTTTTCTATGGCTTTCAGAGTATATGACTCACCTCTAGTAGACCACAGATGCTACTACGTGATTCAAACTCCCAACAAGGCATCAAAACTTATGTTGTGACACTACATGTGACACAAAAGTGCATGAAATAAATGGTGATGTGCTATTTACATTTTTTATCTAAATTTCAAAACAGTTGAAAGAAATGCACTGGAATATTTGGAATGGTCCATACCTCCGGCTGACCCAGGGCAATAAACAGAGCTCGGATTTCCTTCAGTATTAGCACAGACAGTTTGCGTGTGGCCACCTGGAAACTGCAGAGTAAAACGAGAGCAAACCCTTCCACGGCGTGGAGGACGCTGCAGTGAGGGCCTCGTTCCGACTGAGCTCTGTGGCTGGAGCCATTTTGAATTAGCTGTCATGCAAAAAGAACATCATTCTTTATTAAGCAAGATGACAATGCAAGTAGAAGAAAATATTCTTGTGTGTCTTTCTTTCAACACCGTTGATCTTGTAACATTAAAATAAATTATAATGGCTTAGAATCAAATATGCCGGTGGATTTGCTATTATCATGACATATCCTAGATCCTTTTCTGCTTTTCAAAACAATCGTTGCTTTGGAATGTCACCAACCATCTGTTATCCCTGATGAGAAATAACGTTTCAAAGGCTGTTAATAGTAATAAACACAAAACTGATCTATTCATACCATTTGGAATTATACTGCATATTCAATTAACATGGCCTAATTTATTTATTTATTTATTTTTTTGTGGTATCGGGGATTGAACTCAGGGGCGTTCTACCTCCGAGCTACACCCCCAGCCCTATTTTTTATCTTTTATTTTGAAACTGGGTTTCACGAAGTTACGGAGGGCCTCAGTAAGTAGCTGAGGCTGGCTGTGAACCCGGATCCTCCGGTCTCCGCCTCCCAAGTACCGGGATTACAAGGTGCACCACCAGGCCCGGTTCTAATTTATTTTTACTTAAGTTCTCTATGGACTTTTATATACTATTAAATCAAACTTTTCATACTATTAAATCAAACTTGCTATTTAGACTTGCTTACTTGTTTGCATTTAGATTCTAATCTAGGTTTTGCATGTTTATGTGATGGGTTCTGAAAGGTCCCAAATATCAACCAAGTGAACCTAAAGCAAAAGTAAGTCAGATAATATGGCAGACTCCATCTGATTTCCATTTTCTAAGCATATGTAACCCCTGCTTTTCTACCTGTCATCTTTGTATGTGTAGCATACAAGGAAGCAGGAAGGACCTGAACATCATCTTATTTTTTTTTTTTTTTTTTGGTACTGGGGATTGAACCCAGGGGCACTCTACCTTTGAGCTACATCTACAATCCTTCTTATTTTGAAACAGGGTCTCACTAAGTTGCTGAGGCTGGCCTAGAACCTGCAATCCTCCCATTTCACCCTGCAAGTACTGGGATTACAGGTGTGCGCCACCATGCCTGGCCTGAACATTATTTTTGAGTCAGCGCATCTGGACCCTCACTGCTCCCTGGATGCTGCTGTTCTTCCCTGAGCCTCCATGGTCCTCAGACACTCAGTGACACACCTCTGCAGTCAGGCCCGTCACCACCTGCTCATTGCCACTGCCAGCTCACCACTGGGCAATGAAAACCCTGGTTTCCTCTGATGACACTTCTCAGCGCGCTCTCCTAAATGTTGCCATTAATTTTTACCACTCTTGACTGAGGCATGACAGAAACCACAAGCCTGCAGTTTCTTCTCTGTGGATACTGGACAAAGCCAATAATATGTTACTGATTAGGAAAAAAAAAAGTGGTGAAGAGCTTGGATATCTCCACCTCTGTATCCACATCCATATCCACATCTAGCTCTAACTTCTGGTCCTACAGTCATTTGCTCTTAGAAATAGATTTGTAATCAAAATTCTTTGAAAAAAAAAAAACAATGTCCAAGGCCTCTATGACCTTGGTTAACAAGTCTAACCTGAGATGGTATATCATGCCCTGCATTTCTTGGTTGCAGTGTGTGCCAAGGGAAGAACTAAGGGTGGCCCTGGAGGGAGTTCCCAGGTGGCTGGAAGAACTCTAAAGGTCCCCTGGGCTGCCTGCCACTCATTCACACATGTAGTACACACAAGAATATAACCTAGTGGAGCTGGGCATGGTGGTCCACACTTGTAATCCCAGTACTTGTGAGACTGAGACAGGAGGATCCTAGGTTTGAGGCCAGCCTCAGCAACTTAGTGAGACCCTGTTTTAAAATTGAAAAATGTAAAAAAGGCTGAGGCTATATCTCTGGGGTAGAATGCCCCTGGATTCAATCCCTAGCACCTTCCAAAAGAAGAACACAAGCTGGCGGGGAAGGCGGGACAGTCACCTCTGAGTTTCTGATCTTGTTGCCTTGCTCGTAGACTCTTCCTTGTGTCTGTATGACCAGTTTCCACTGTGTGAGCAGCTGCAGCAGCAACTTCAGGGATGAGTCGAGGAGTGTGTGATGCATGTCGTTGACTTCACGAAGCAGGAAGTTTGTGAAGCCAAATAGTACATCTTCCCTCCAGTCCGAGAAGTCAACCAGTAGGCCCTGGAGGGAGTTCTGTGCAATATGTCGAAGTTCGTCATCCATATGAATAGAAAGCCTGTGAAATTCATGAAGACAGTAAGAACATTGAGGTCAGTCACTTTTCTTCTAGACTTTTCTTTTTTTGTACTGGGGATTGAACCCAGGGGCGTACTACCTCCTAGATACACCCCAACCCTTTTTATTTTTGAAACAGAGTCTTGATAAGTTACTGAGGGTCTCGCTATGTTGCTGAGGCTGGCCTTGAACCTGTGATCCTCTTGTCTTAGCCTCCCAAGAACTGGGATTACAGGCATGCGCTACCACACCAGTCTCTTCTAGATCTTAAGAAGAAACACATATAGGTCTCTGCTTCTATCTGTCTGAAAAATGAGTCTTCCTTATTTTTTTGCTTGGCAAATGACTTAATAATACTTTTAAAAAGGTTGAATTTTAGAGTTAATGAAGAGTTGCAAAGATAACACAGTTTCTATACAATCTTCACTAGCTACCCTGATGTTAAATCTGTGTGTGTGTGTGTGTGTGTGTGTGTGTGTGTGGTACTGGGGACTGAACCCAGTGGGGTTGTACTCCTGAGCTACACTCCCAGCCCTTTTTACTTTGAGACAGGGTCTTGCTAAGTTACACTGCACTGGCTTTGAACCTATGATCCTGTCTTAGCCTCCCAAGTACTGGGATTACAGGTACATGCCATTGGGCCCAGTTCTGATGTTAACATCTTATATAACCACAGTACTTTTATTGAAACTAAAAAACTAACATTGGTACAATATTGCTAACTAAACTACAGATTTTATTCAGATTTTATCTGTTTTCCACTATTGTCCCTTTTCAAACAGAATGATTTAGGTTTAAGATACCAAATTGCATTTCATAGGAAATGAATACTTTTAAACACATTACTGACTACAGAGTAAATTAGCATCAAACCCTATTTTTAAGGTCAAGAAACCTGAGTATTGGAAAAGCAAAGGTACACATCAGGAAATTCAATTAAAATGAACAATTATAGACCAGAGACTGTGAAGCTACTAGAGAAGGGCACAGGTTCAACACTCCAACATATAGTCACAGGTAGAAACTTTCTCAACAAAACCTGCAAAGCTCAGGAAATTTAAAAAGAATTAATAAGTAGGATGGCATTAAACTAAAAAGTTTCTGCTCATCAAAGGAAACTATCAAGAGTCTAAAGAGAAAGCCTACAGAATAGAAGATCTTTGTTAGCTATCCCTCTGATAGAGGACTAGTATCTAGAATATACAAAGAATTTAAAAGACTTTACACTAAAAAACAAACAAACAACCCAATCAAGAAATGGGCAACTGAACTGAATAGACACTTCACAAAAAAGAGATATAAATGGCCAATAAATACATAAAAAATATTCAACATCATTAGCAATCAGGGAGATGCAAATCAAAACAATACTAAGATTCCATCTAACCCCAATCAGAATGGCAATCATCAAGAAGTCAAAAAACAATAAAGGTTGGCGAGGATGTGGGGAAACTAGAGTTCTTCTACACTGTTGGTGGGATTGCAAATTAATTCAGCTGCTACAGAGATCAGTGTGGAGATTCCTCAGAATATTGGGAATGGATCCACCATATGATCCGGCTATACCACTCCTGGGTATCTTTCCAAAGGGACTGAAATCTGAGAACTACAGTAATATATGCATACCCATGTTCATAGCAGCACAATTCACAACAGCCAAATTATGGAGCCAACCTAGGTGTTCATCAACAAATGAATGAATTATAAAACTGTGGGTTATACACACAATGGAATACTCAGCAATAAAGAAGAACAAAATAATGTCATTTGCAAGAAAATGGAAGGACCTGGAGAACATTATGTTAAGTGATATTAGCCAGTCACAGAAAGTGAAGGGTCATATGTTTTCTCTCATATGCATAAACTAGGGAGTAATTGGATACCAGAGGGACTCCAGATAATGGAGGAGAAACCTCAGTGGAGCCAGGGAGGTGGTCTAAGGGAAGGGGAGGGGGAGAGTGAGGTTCATTAATGGAATTACTACCATCGGCTATGTGTACATATGTGAATGTACCAACGTCAATCTCAGTACTCTGAATTGGGAAGGGAGGAGATGTGGGGGCACCAAGCACTATGTGCATGTATATCACTGTCAACATGATTTACATTATGATGTGAGACTATAATGCACCGATAAAAGCATATTAAAAATAAAATAAAATGAACAATTAGAGTTAAGCCTGTGGGCCCCCAATTAGTTTGCTCCTCAAGGGATATCGGGCAACATCTGGAGACATTTTGTTTTATTTTTTGAGATGAGGTCTCACTATGCTTCCCAGGATGGGCTCGAACTTGCACTTCTCCAACCTGGGGTCATAGTAGCTGGGGTTACAGGTGTGCACTCCAACGACTGGCTGGAGTCAAGATTGAGAAACTCTGTTAATAGTTAATGGAATAATCTCAGTATATTTGTAATTTAACTGAAATGTAATAATATTAAATCTTGACATTGGTATGAGGGTTATAGTTACCAAAATTCTCCCATTCATTCATTCATTCATTCTTTCATTCATTCTTTCAATAAATGAATACTCGAGAACCTCCTAAGATTCAGGCATCATTCCTGCTGTACACAGCACTTAGGACACAGGGTTCAACATGGCTGTCTCTGTTGGGGGGGAAACCTGTATGAGAAGGCGTGAGAGAGCTGGGAAGGAAAGAGGGAAAGCTTATTGAAGGATCTATGGGTCACCCAGGGAGGTGACGCAGCAGGGAAGGGGTTAAGAGTGTCCACTCTGGGGTCAGAATGCCTGAGTCAGTGTGCAGCTACCTGAACTCTTGACCCCAGGCTAGTTCCTCTCTCTAAGCCTCAGATATCTCATTTGAAAAATGGGGACACTACCTGTCCTGCATCTCATACACCTTGTCTGTAAGGTTCATTAGAATGATTCACGTACAGATAAACACTCAGTAATGTAGTAAACACTCAGTAATTGCGGTTATTATTAGGAGAAAATTAACAGTATACTGATAATAACAGGGAAAGAAACATGACTGAATTCACACCTGAGAAAAAGAGTCAGGCAGAAAGAGGGAGGATGCCGTGGAGAGGAACCTAGACCTAGGGTGGAGAGTGGCGTTGCAAAGACACAGGCAATGAGTGACAGGGCGGAGGAGGGGCGAGGAAAGGAGAGAGGGAGATAGAGACAGGAAGGGAGAGATGGGGATCAAAGTATTTAGAAGATAGAATCTCCAGGATTCAGTGGCTTGGAGGTGTTCCGTGTCAGAGAACATGTCTAAGCCCATGGCGGCCTCCACAAACAGGGAAGATGTTATCTTCAACAATAGAAGAAGGAATTGTGGCCTAGGGTGGTTAAGGAAGTTGCTCAAAGTCATGTAGGGAAAGAGCCAGGATCCAGGATTTCTAATCCATAATCCAAAATTTTCTCCACAACAAGTTGATACAAGTTGTATCAACTCTGATACAAGTTGCCCCAATTACACACATATATTGAGTATATAGTATTTCAAAAGCTTGATAAGCTAAGCAAACTCATTTCTTATTCTTTGAAACATAAAGTATAACAATTGGCCCAAATTTAATGACAATACAAACCAGATAAAAAGCTCAGTTATCCACTGAGCCAAGGATGTAAGGTTCTCAAAAGCATGTCACATTTTACAAAGATGCTGAGAAGGAAGAACTAAGCTAATTCTTCAGGGATGTCTTTCGCGATTAAATCAGCAGTTGTTAAGTAGATCATAGTTGCTGAAAGAAAACAGGTCTTAACCTGGACTCCAGTGAAGGATTGTGTAAGGCAGAACCTTTTCAATTTTCTTTATATTTCAATCAGCAGCAGATCTTGTGTGTGTGTGTGTGTGTGTGTGTGTGTGTGTGTGTGTGTATTTCTGGGAATTGAACCCAGGGGCCTTCTACCTCCGGGCTACACCCCGACACCTATTTTATTTTTCATTTAGAAATGGGGTTTCACTAAGTTGCTGAGGCTGGCTTCGAACCTGGGATTCTCCTGTCTTAGCTTCCCAAGTACTGGGATTACAGGTGTGCCACCAAGCCTGGCTAGATCCATTCTTTTTTTCAACAAAATTTTATATGCAGCTCTGCAATGGTTAATTTTATGTGTCGACATGGCTGGGCCATTGTGCCCAGGTGGGTGCTTCTGTAAAGGCATTTTTGGATGAGATTAATATTTAAAGTATTGAATGAGTAAAGCAGATTGCTCTCCATCCTGCACATGGTTCTCATCCAATCAGCTAAAGGACTGAATAGAACAAAAGACTGGCTTCCCCTGAAGCAGACAGAATTCCACAGAGGCGGACGTTAGACTTCAGTGGCTGCATTTCCTGGTTCTGTGGCAGACACTTTCCAGACACAAACCAGAAGCTCATCTCTCCAAGGTTCCCAGCCTGCTCACCCACCCTGCAGATTTTGGACTTGCCAGCTTCCATAACTGTGCCAGCCAATTCCTTACAATAAATCACGTTTGCTCAATATACATAGCCTAGTGTTTCTGAAGAACCTAATACAAACTCCCATCCACAATACAGAAAATCTGAGCTGTTCTTGTTGAAGCTGGCTGGGGTGGAAGACCCGAAGCCCACCCATGTGTGTGTGTGGGGGAGACGCCCTTTCCCTCCCAAGCAGCTCCGCTTGACCTCTGCAGTCCCTGACTTGAAACCAAGAGTTGGTATCAAAGTACTTGAAGTCATTTCCTCATCTTAAGGCTATTATTCCAATTTATTACATTTAAACCTCTCTACAGTCCTGAATGTCTTAGGAAATAAGCTTCCACAGGTAGCACACCTCCATGTGTAGGACAGGCAATAGCATAATAACCAGGAATTATTGTTAACTGAATAAATGTGTCCTTATGGTAATGAATAAATGAATAAATGAATAAATGTGTCCTTATGGTCATTGTTGTGGGTTGAATTGTGTCCCTCACAATTTGCCAGGAGTGAATTCATAGGTTGAAGTCCTCAGTACCTTAGAATGGGACCTTATTTGGAAATCTAGTCACTGCAGATATAAGTAGCCAGATAAGGACGAGGTCACATGGGAGCAGGGTCCCTAATTCCATATGACTGGTGTCCTTATAAGATGGGGATCTTGGGAGACAGACGAGCACACAGGGATGAAATCAGAAGTAGATAAAGCCAGAGCTTGGAGTGCTGCTTCTACAGGCCGAGGAATGTCAAAGGTCACCAGCAAACTACCAGAAACTAGGAGAAGGGCCTGGAGCATTCTCTCTCACAGTCCTCAGGAGGGGAGCCCTGCCCACACCTTCACCCCAGACTTCCAGCCTCCAGAGCTGGGAAACAGCACATTGCTATTCACTAAGCTCCCGGCTTGTGGCACTTTGTTTCACCAACCCAAAAAACCAATCCAGTCATGAAACTAGGCAAGCACCAGGAACACAAGCCATGTCACGGTCATATTTAAAAGAATTCTATCAATCAGGGCCAAGACTTTCAGCTTTACAAATGAGATTAATGCTACTTTCTGTCTTTGCTCTCATAAATAATTTGCAATCTGGAATCTGCTTTAATTTCAACTCCACAATGAGGGATCATTTTAAGGACTCCGGGAAGACCAGGGCTGTGTGGTCCTCACTCTTTGAGAGGCCACTCCTCTTGAAATGAGGGTGTCCACACACTTCACCAGTAAGAGGGCCCCAAAAGATTCCTGAGGATGAAGACACAGGCCCAGGGAAGGGGCTTCGGGGAAAGAAGGCCCGGCTGATCAGAAAAGTGGAATGTTTGTAAAATGAGAAGGTCTGGATTGTCTCAGAGCAGAGGCTGACGGGAAATAACTGATCAAGGCAAGCCACTGTGGCAGCGAGTGCAGGTGGGGAGAGGGGAAGATGCTGCCAGAAGGATGAGGCTCCCTCCCTGTGTTGGTTCCTGGAAGTGAATGAATACAGAGCTACCCCTGGGATTCAGCTGCCATTTCGCCCAGCAGATCTTCCTCATTCTTTTATTAATTTTTTTTTGGTACTGGGGATTGAATTTAGGAGTGTTCTACCTCTGAGATATAGCCCCAGCCCTACTTTATTTTTATTTTTATTTATTTTTTATATTTATTATTGATTGATTGATTGATTGATTGTAGTACTGGGGATTGAACCCAGGGGCATTCTAACTCTGAGCTACACCCCCAGGCCTATTTTTTATTCTTTATTTTGAAACAGGGTCTCACTAAGTTGTGGAGGCCTCACTAAGTAGCTGAGGCTGGCTGTGAACCTGGATCCTCTGGTCTCCGCCTCCCAGGTACTGGGATTACAAGCATGCGCCACCACGCCCGGCTTTTTATTTTTATTTTGAAACAGGGTCTTTTGCTAAATTGCTGAGGGTGACCTCAAACTTGTAATCTTCCTGTCTCAGCCTCCCAAGCACTGAGATTACAAGCCTGTGCCACTATGCCTGGCTTTACTTTTATGACATTTTAGTCAGATTATAATAGATCATCTCGTAAAACAAGATTTATGTAAAACATGAAACAGGAAAAAAATAGCTAACTAAAAAGGAAAAGAAGACTCGGAATTAAATGAGAAAGATGTCCAGCTATTCTGAGCATTCAAGAACAGGTCTGGACTGCCAAACAAATTGGAATTAATAAAATTATAATGAAAAATTGTCCTCTGAGAGTTTGGTAGCAGTACCTCAAGGAGAACAGACAAACTTTGAGAGAAGCAAGTGTGAACAAGTCTGATTCCCTTGGAGGGATTCAAACAAAATCTCCAAGAAGCTGATCTGGATCTCAGGAGTCTCAAGTACATGGTGACACACAAATGTAACCACTGAGGGACCAGCCTCGGTGTCCATCCACAGTTTACAAATAAAATGTGGTATATGTACACAACGGAATATTACTCAGCCAAAGAAGAACAAAATCATGTCATCTGCAGGAAAATGAATGGAACTAGAGAATAGTATGATGAGTGAGATCAGCCAGGTGCAGAAAGTCAAGGGTCAGACATTTCTCTCATATGTGGAAGCCAGAACAAAAATAGGAAGCAAAAGGAATTTCAGATAAATGAGGAGAATAGAGGAAGGGGACTGGTGGATGGCGGTGGGGAAACAAGGATCGAGGAAGGGAACAGTTTAAATAAGGTTATGTTCATACAAGGTTTCACTACCAATCTCACTAACATGTATGGGGAAGGAGGAAGGAGGAGGGCAATACACCAAGTGATGTGTGCATGTGTGTTTGTATCGCTTTGAATCTCACTATGATGTATAATTACAATGCACTAACAAAAGTATATAAAAATAAATAAATAAAAGAAAAAAATAAAACCACTGAGGAGACTTAAAAGGTCTCCAAAGGGACACAGCAGTAAAATATACCAAAAGAAACTAATATTGCAACACCAACCACAGCTGTCCCTCCAGGCAGCTGGCATCAGGAGCAACGGCCATGGCTAGAATCGCTCGGAGCAGGCATGTAGCCGCTTTCTGCACAGGCTGTGTGTGTCGCTGCCTACGGTCCCGGGGCCCTGTCTACAGTGATCCAGAGCAAGTAAACAGCAGGATCTCAAGGGCATGTGCTGCTCAGACAAGGTTGCTGCTGAATAAACAAGGGCACGTTCTAAAATGGGAAAAAACAGACTTGGGCAAAGCCACCTTTTTGGTTGGTCACGTCAGACAAATGACTTTTAGTGCAAACCACCTGCACAGGGGTGAGCTTCCAATTCCATGGAACTGGCTTAGCAGCTTTTAGTACTTTGGCTGTCCATTTGGTACGCCAGTGAAGATGAAGTGAGTTCAAATTCACACACACACTGAAGAAAGATCAATTAGGAGATGCCTCTTCTAAACTATGGCAAGACAAAGAAAAGGTTACTAAGGAGAGATGAGGTTTATGCTGCCCCATAAAGTCACCAAGGGTCATGGAGAAAGAAAAGGTTCCAAAGTGAGACCCCGGGGACAAGGGTTTCCAAAGCAGGGGCCCTCTGATAGGTAGACTGTTGACCATTGTGCCAGTTCGTCAGGTGTGGGGGGGCATTAAAGAATGGATTTCCATCTTGCAATGCTTTGAACTGCATCTCAATTAAAACCAAGAAATAAGATAAATTGAATTATTGAGGCAATCTGTACAATTGAAATTAGTTCTCTCTTAGTTACATGAAACAACCGCTTTCCCAATACACGTGTAAGAAGCGAAAGCTGGATAATGATTCATGTATTTCAGATTCCATAGGAGAGCGCAGACTTGTGTATGTGTTAACTCAGACATTTCCACAAACTATAAGAAAACACTGCATAAATGGTGCTTATTGCTTTGTATAAAACCAATGATATTTGGTTTGGAGAAAACTCTATAAAATTGGGCAACCAGTTATATTCTTTTGAAGTATGTCCTTGTCTAATAATTGGGATGATTATGTATCCAGCTTACCCAACATAATGCATATGAAAAGCATCATATAACATGGTATATATTATTAAAATCTGAAGATACCTAAAAATGGTAACTAACATTTACTGGGAGCTTACTGTGTGCTAAGCCCTATGCCCAGTGACTAATTATTTAATTTTCACAATCCTATGAGGTGGGCTTCATATTAATAAAGTCCAATTTTTGGAAGGGTACTGAGGATTGAACCTAGGCGCATTCTACCTTTGAGCTATAGCCCCAGCCCTTTTTATTTTTATTTTGTTTATTATTTTTAATATTCTTTTATTGGTACATGGTAGTCTCACATCATAATGTAGTTCAGAGTGATAGGAACATACATGCACACAGCACTTGGTGTATAGTTTAATTTCTGAAACAGGGTCTGAGTTGCTGAAGGTCTTGCTAAGTTGCTGAGGATGGTCTCAAACCTGTGATCCTCTAGTCTCAGCTTCCCAAGTACTGGGATTACATCACGCCACCATGCCCAATGAAGTCAAATTTTTGAAAGGGGAGGGTAAATACTGAACAGCAAAGCTTCAGAGCACATATGATACTGGAGAAAATAACGGAGAGAATGGAAGCCTTGGACTGTCGGGAAAAGGTCCTTCCTGTGGTGAAAGGTGGCGCACCTCTGGAGGAGAACGAGCGAGAAAAGCCGGTGGCTGGCCAGGAGAGAAGTACGCCCCCTCCCTCCCTTCTATGTGGAAGATCCTGGGGGCACCCTGCAGCTGAGCGGGACAGGCTCTGCCAGGGGCAGGAAGGTAGTACTCCAGGGATCTCACCCTGCTGTCGGCAAGGCGTAAGCCGCCTCCACAGAGCCCACAGGGAACAATTCCTCACACTCAGCCATTAAGAGTCGGCTGAGTGAAATGTACAAATCAGAAATTCAGTAGCTTGCGCAAGGAGGCCTGCCAGCTTCATTCCATGCATGGCTGTCATGTTCATCATACCACGGTAGGTGTGAGCTCTGAGGGTCTGTGGTAGGTAGCCATTACCGGCAACTCCTTTCAGGGAACTGAGCTGGAAGGGACAGGAGCCTCAATAGACACTGGTCTTATTTTCTGCCAATTATGAAGAAAACCAAATTTTCAAATAAAAATGAACCACAGATGTGAGTGTTAAGTGTCTGAAATCGAAGGCATCACCCCCCCTCCCCAGCTGGGTGCAGTGGTGCACGCCAGTAATCCCAGGTTTTGGGAGACTGAGATAGGAGGATCTCAGGTTCAAGGATACCCTCAGCAACCTAGTGAGACCCTGTTTCAAAATAAAAGATAAAATAGGGGTGGGGTTGTAGCTCAGCAGTAGAGAGCCCCTGGGTTACACACACACACACACACACACACACACACACACACACACACACACATACACACACACCCTCTTTCGGCCCATATGCACTGTCTCAAGTCAATTTAACCCGAACCTGACTGGATTATGGGGCATAAAGTGACTGAACACTTCTCATGTGGCACTTGGAACCCACACTGATTGTGAGAGAATTACTTCACTCTTGTCCCCTGACCCTCTTGAGGGATCTGAAGAGGTTTATGTTCTCATAGGTTAATAGAACCCAATGTGCAGGTCACACGCTCCAGTCACCTCCCTGGAGAAGAAGAGCCTCTGGCTTCTTTTGAAGCTTATGGAAAAGCCTCTTTGAGAGCTCCTAATATAGTCCAGTCATTTTCTTGAACTCTCAAGAATATTTATTTGTTCTTTTCCCTCATGAAAAACAGTACCCATGGCTTTGGGCTTCGTAAGAATGCACACAATAATAAACAGGACACACTATAAATAGCATTGACATTCCAACCGCGTCTAACAGGACTCCCTCCCCGCACGCCTGGCACCACGGTCTGCAGACTGCGCCGCTGGATTAGGCGGTCAAGGTGATTTCAGAGGAAGGAGCCTCCCATCCACATTTACTGCAAAATAGCGTCAGACTTTACCGGAATGCTACTCTAAAAACCTGGTCTTTCAAAGGCCTCAGTGTACACAATCACCAGTCAGGCTTCCATGGAATGAAGGATACTTTCCTTCCACTTCAGTTTAACTGATAGCTGTCTTTCCCCCACAGACATCTTTTCCTTCTGATTAACCAGATTGCAGATGCCTCTTGTCTACCCTCTCAACAGTCCTTTCAGATAAAGTATTCTTCCAACTTTACCACAATTTTTTTGTTTTGTTTTGCAGTACTGGGGATTGAACCCAGGGGCATTCTACCTCTGAGCTACACCCTCAGCCCTATTTTTATTTATTTTGAAACAGGGTCTCACTAAGTTGCAGAGGGCCTCACAAAGTAACAGGCTGGCCACGAACCTGCGATCCTCCTGTCTCAGCCTCCCAAGTACTGGGATTACAAGCGTGCGCCACTGTGCCCGGCTAAACTTTACCAAGGAAAAAACCAGGTAGTAAAATGGCAAGCAGGGATACAAAGTTCAGCTTTCTAGATGATTCCATTCTCTTCCCATTCTCCCATGCCGCCTCCTCTGTCTCTCTTGGAAGGAGGAGGTTTTAAGTGGGGAAATAACATGAGTAGAAAAGTTCATTTTAAACTGGTTAATCCGACAATGGAGCAGCTCCTGGTTCTCCGGGGTCCCCGGGGCCATGGACAGGGGTCTTAGCTTAGTAATTCCTCGCGTCCACATCTGGCCTTTTCACTCAACTCCTTCTGGGTAGGAACACATCTGCTCATCTCTGTGGTATCACGGCCTCTACTGTTGTCCATGGCAAACTGACAGGCGGCTCCTTTGTGTTTCTGGGGCATCCTGGCACTCATCACAATTTAATTGGTGGCGCACACTTGTAATCCCAGTACTTGGGAGGCTGAGACTGGAGGATCACAGGTTTGCAGTCAGCCTCAGCTACTTGGTGAGGCCCTCCGCAACTTAGTGAGACCCTGTTTCAAACTAAAGAATAAAAACTAGGGCTGGGGGTGTAGCTCAGAGGTAGAATGCCCCTGGGTTCAATCCCCAGTATGCAAAAACAAACAAACAAACAAACAAACAAACAAATAAATAAATAATTTGTTCTCCATCTCTGCCTTCATCCTGGGAGACTCAATATTAGTGTGGATGACCCTTATGGTATCTTCAAGTCTTCATCCTTCGGTTTCTATATTTCTGGAAATCCACCTATTATAATTTGAAAGTACACTGTCCCTTGGGTCTCATGCTCTGGAGGCAGCCATACTTGGAGGTGAGTGCCTGGGGGTGTGGCCTTGGGGACTATATATGCCCCTCGCCCCCTCCCTTTGCTCTCTCTGCTTCCCACCATCATACCCTGAGGACCTGTAGCCCCGGCTTCTGCCTGGCAGCTGGTGTAAATTGACTATACATATGGACTGAACTCTTCAGATCCATAAGTAAATAAATCTACCTTCCTCTAGGTGTTGTGTGTCAGGTGTTTAGATCACAGCAGTGAGTGTGACTGAAACGTCACCTTATGCTCCTCTTGGGTCTCCTCACATAGAACCAGAAATCCCTCTTCTATTGAGGCTTAGTTTTTCCTCTTTCTCTCTGCCTCCCCGTATCCAATGAATGTACTCTTGGCTCACATTCTGGATGCTGGGCCTCAGTAAAATCCTAAGCTGTAACTGTTTAAAACCTATATCCTTAAGATATGTCCTAAGCATGGAAAGGAAAAGAGAAGGATCCACGGACTGAAGGTTGCTGGTGATAGCAAATAAACAAGTTATGGTGTTGGTAGGTAACAAATGCCAGCTAGGAGGATTGAAGGCTTGTGTCAGAGAGCTCCAAAGCTTGAGATAATAATTTTGAAGGTAATGGGTCTTCAGTGAACTTCACATCCAGCATCGTCCTGTGCTAGTGATACCAGGAAGAGGAAGGGAAGGGTGGTAGGCAATAAAAGCTATGATAGGAGAGCCAGAGGTAAACAGAGGGGCCCAGATTGCAGTCCATGGAAGGGGATTTTGACCACAATAATCGAGACGCAGGACTCCCTGTGATACTCAGAAGCCTCGGGAGGCGCAGCCACATGGGATGGGAGCGTGGGTCATTTATTTGGGCACAAGGGGAAGGGTGCTCTCAGAAGGCTGGAGTATGGGCTAACTGGTCATGCATGGTGCATCTTTCTTTTGGTCAGCATTATTGTTATTCTTCTCCAGCTTTCATTGATTCCACCATTATCAGATTAAAATGATTTTTTTTGTCATGTTATTCCCCCATTTGAAGCTTTGTTTGTCCAAATGCCTCCTCTGATAATTAAGACATGATGAAAATCTAACCTCTTCAACCTTGCTTCCATTTCCTCTCATCTTTGGGTTTCCAAACTCTTTTCTCATCATTGACAAAAGTCACTGATGACTTTTGTTCTCTCATATTCCGTATGCCCCACATGTCTAATGATTTTGCCTTCTACACCACCTATAGGTGATAAGTCACTTTTTATTTTTATTTTTAATTTTTTGGCGGTACTAGGGATTGAACCCAGGGGCATTCTAACTCCGAGCCACACCCCCAGCCCTACTTTTTATTCCTTATTTTGAAACAGGGTCTCACTAAGTTGCGGAGGGCCTCACTAAGAAGCTGAGGCTGGTCATGAACCCGTATCCTCCGGTCTCAGCCTCCCAAGTACTGGGATTACAAGTGTGCGCCACCACGCCCGGCTCACTTTTGATCTTTAAATTAAAGGTATGAGCAACTGTCAACTAGAACTTTGGATCAACAGGAAGTAATTATGCTTACTAAATCATAATGAGATAGTTTCACTCAAGGCAAATACATTTTAGGTTCTTGCTGGACTGTGCATTTTTACAGAGGATGGGGAGGGTGGTGAGTATGACTCTCGGCAGCTTTTTGAAGTACTTAAGCTAGTTCAGGATCCCCACTACCTGCCTTTTTTGGCTCGCTGCAGGGGGAGGGGGTCAGACCCTGAATGAACTCTTTTCCACCAAACCACATCGTTCTCTATACTTTTCTGAATTCTACCTTCCCTTCAAAGGCCAATTCAAGTTCCACCTTCTCCAGGAGTTATTTGTTGACTTCCTTAGTCCACAGTACTCTTGCTACCCACTGAGCCCAAGTATCCACTTTCTGGATATTATTAATAATAATAATAAATAATATCTATTATTAATTTGCACATTTCCAGGCCTTGAGTTATTAGTTACCTTACGTGCTTATGTATTTGTGCTACATTGGATTTTAAACCCCTTGAACATGGGGATAGTAATAATAGTGAAAAAAAATTTCAGATAGAAATTCAGGTATTCCTTCCACTGAGCTGGTCCACTTGTGAAGGACCATATGTTTTCACTCATATGTACAGCTAGAGAGCAATTAGAAAACAAAAAGGACCTCAAATAAATGAGGAGAGATACTAGTAGAATAGTGAAAGGGGATATGGGGAGGAGGGGGAGGTGCAAGGGGAGACTTAATGAAGGAAAAAGTTCAAATAATGTTATGTTCATATATAAAGTTATTAATGCCAATCCAATATTATGTACAGGGAGGGGAAGGAAGCAAGGTGGGCTTCAGAGGGAAACCATCAAGTACTGTGTGCATGCGAGATGTTTCTATTACACTGAACCTCACTGTGATGTATAATTACATGCACCAATAAAAAATTTCTTTATTACTTCCTGTCTATACATAGAACCTAGAATAATACTTTATTCAGTAGATATTTATGAACTGTAAATAATCATTCCTTTTTTCCCCCTTAGGAATCATGGACAAGAATTAAAACCAATTTTGGTAAAGTGATGTCCACTACGGTCCTTGCCTACCTGGCCAGCAAGTCGATAAGTTCAAGTTTGGACATCCCATCAGGAAGCAGGCGAGGAATAGCAGCAACGCAGGTCCTGAAAAGATCTATTTTTGGTTTTCTTTCACCCCTAAAAATTGAAGACAAAATATAAACACAGGGCAAAATGTTGTTATATAATTTTTTAAAAATTGATTAAATATGTGAACAAAGACTAAAACTCAATCCAAAGACTGAATCACAGCCTAGTGTTGGTTCCACATTATTCTCAAATGTCTATGTCCTTTAGAGCTTGACTGGTTATAATAAAACTTAAAAAATTTTAAATGTAAGAGAGTTACATATCTCTGAAGATGCTGATATCAACAGCGTTTTACCACTGGCTTGGCCTTTAGTTGGGCCCCTGGGATTTGGTCCCTGTGGGCTGCATTTAAATCACACAAATGTCAGCAAGAACAAATATAATACAGTCCTCCCTACAATCAGCTTTTAATGATGGGTATTTAATAGATATAAAAATGGTGTCTTTTATAGGTGTGATATCTGGAAGCTTATCTCCCTGAGGAGTTATGCGTCTCCTCTAGAGCCCCTAGCCCTGTTTTTTTTTTTACAAAATTAAGTACTTTTAAAATAAGTCTTTAGTAACGATAAATAAAATCCTGAAATGTATATAGTTGGGTACCCATTTCTGACTTCTTTTACGCTAAACTCTATGGAGAATCCTTCTCTCTGTATTCACTCTCCCGAGAATATTAATGGTTAGTGGTGATAATGCCTTCTGCATTGTTAGAAAATATAAAGGAAGAATGTCTAGTTGGCACTCCACACTGTGGGTTCCTCGCTCCTGGATTCAATCAACCGTGGATTGAAAATATTCGGGAACAATGTTTCCATATTGGACATGTACAGACTTTATTTCTTGTCATTATTTCCTAAGCAAAACAGTATAACCATTATTTATATAGCATTTACATTGCATTAGGTATTTTAAGCAATATAGTATATGGGTGGATGTATATAGGTTATATGCAAATATTATGCCATTTACTATAAGGGACTCAAGCATCTTTGGATTTTGGTACCTCTGGGGAAGTCCTGGAAATAATCTCTCATATATACTGAGGGACAACTACTATATTCTGTGTGTTATTTCAAGTTTTGGTTGTTTTCACAGGTAACTGTTTGATTCTTAACCACTTATTGTATCAATAACCTTTATGGAAAAGTTAAATTACCCATCAAATCTTTCAAATAATTTGTGACAACATATAACAACATATCCAAATTCTGACGATTTAGTCTTCTGAGAATAAATATAAAATTGGTGCCAAATTAGTGCAATCGTAGGATACAGACACAGTAATGAAGATACAAAGAGGCATAGAAATAATCCCTCTGGGAACAGCAACTGTGTTCAGAATAGAAATGCAACAAGCATTAATAACAAGAATGCAAAAATCCATCCCCGATAATCTAATGATCTAATCAAACGGCAATCTTGCTCTGTGACATTATTTTTCAGTATGCTTTTTAAAAGTTTGGTAAGCATGAACGCAAAACTGTTCGTATGAAAAAAGAAAACATGTACACTGACTTCTAAAATACTCTGCTTTTGTGGGAAGCCATGAGGCTATTTTCTCTTGTTTTTCCATTGGAATTTTTGCACCAGCTGTGTGAAGATTCCTGAGAGGAAGCCCTTGCACCCTGGTCTCTGATCTGCCCAAGGAGGGATGCCTTCAGGTGACACACTCACTCACTGCACAGCACCGCAGCCTAGTGATCTCTCCCCTCATTGTTCGTCTGCAACCCAGTGAGTACTTTAAACACTTCTAGCTTGCTCACCAGATGTTTTCAACAGCTGGGGTTATTTTCGTATCTGTCGGGAAACAGATGACCCTGCGGGGCCCAAAGTGTAAGGCCAACTCTGACAGACTTCTAAGCTGATAAAGCAAGCCTAGATTAGAAACTAATTGGTGCATGATTTCCTCTTCTCTTGCAAGCACTGCTCTCTGGGCTTTTATGGAAAGCATGCGAATCCCCGAAATAACATAATTAAGAAAATTTATTAACAGATGTTAAAATTACTATTTTTTCAGTTGTCGTTTTCTTTCTTTCTTTTATTAGCCACAGAAGAAAAGAGGAATGGTGATTGAGCAACACAGAATACTCAATGTTCAAGTTCAGACCCTAAGCAGGGCCTGGGAACGTTGGTGGACCAACCTCAAATACCAGTTAAGATGACTTTCTCATTAGTGCTGTGTGGCCTCCACCCTCTTCTAAATGCTTATATGATTCCCTAACATTTCTTCTTGTTTTTGTTTTTATTTTAGAAATGAAGCAATGAGTTATTTTCCACTCAGGGATTTGCCTTAAAGCCTAGCATGAAAAATATTCCTAGCCTTATTTAGGGGTGTTAAGATGGGTGAAGAGGAAAAAGTAAAGAAGAATCTTAGAAAAAGGGTGTGGCTTTGTTTAAGACACAAGCCAAATATTTACATTTAAGCCTGTATCTTTGTGAATATACTGTTTTGGTCCTGAGCCTATCTTATGATGTTGATGATTATAAGTATAGTTTTCCTTCAAATCTCTTTAATTTCTTTAACAGGAAACAACTAGATGGCAGAAATTTTAAAAGCATTTCTTACATCTTCTACAGTAAAAATTAAAAATGGGTTTAATATATTCAGAGTATGGAATAGTGAGGTTAAAGGTTTACTGATAATCTAGCAATTTGTGAGGTATGAACTCAAGCCATACTCCTTGAATATTTTTTATTTTAATGCAGAAGATATAAGAAATGTTTTTAAAGTTTCTGCCATAGAATCGGTTCCTATTAAAAGAGTAAAGAAATTAAAGAGCTTTGAAGGAAAACTATCTTTATAATCAGTTGACATCATAAGATAGGTTCAAGACCAAAAGAACATATTCAAAAAGATACAGGATTCAATGTAAATGTAAATATTTTACTTGTGTTTTAACTAATTTATCTTGGTCAATCTCAATTCTGCTATTATTTTGGTTGAAGAGTCTAGAGATACATGATCTTCATATGATTCAAATCAAATGATTGGCAAACTGCAGGATAACATGTATTGCATAACCCTGTATGTATGTATGTATGTATGTATGTATGTATGCAGTACAGATGGTTCCCAACTTAGTACTTTTTGACTTTATCATGGTGCAAAAGTGATTTGCATTCAGTAGGAACTACTTGGACTTTTGAATCTGGATCTTTCCAGGGCTAGTGACATGCGACCTGATCCCCTCACCATGCTGGGCAGAGGCATCAACCTCAGCTTCGGGTCAGCCCCAGATCACAAGGGAAAACAAGTGGCGTCCTACAGTGTGCTGTGCTGCCCAGCTAGGATGGTGGGTAAGTTACAGGTATTACATGCATTTTCCACTTACAACATTTTCAACTTATAATGGGTTTACTAGGATGTGGCCCCACCGTAAATGGAGGAGCATGTGTATTTACATATATTAGAGGGAGAGGTCTGGGAGGACTCTCACTAAGCCAGGGAATAGGCACAGATTTCAAGTGGGGCTCTGAGGAGGCGGCTTTCATTTTAACTTTAGATACTAAGTATATATTTAAAATAATTCCTAGCCGGGAGCGGTGGCACATGCTTGTAATCCCAGTACTCAGGAGGCTGAGACCGGAGGATCTGGGTTCACAGCCAGCCTCAGATACTTAGTGAGGCCCTCTGCAACTTAGTGAGACCCTGTTTCAAAATAAAGAATAAAAAATAGGGCTGGGGGTGTAGCTCAGAGGTAGAATGCCCCTGGGTTCCATCCCCAGTACCACACACACAAAAAAAATTCCTTAATTTCAACTGAGTTGATCATAAGCATGTGTTGGCACTATAATAAAAACAAACTCACGCCGGGCGTGGTGGCGCACGCTTGTAATCCCAGTACTTTGGGAGGCGGAGACTGGAGGATCCGGGTTCAAGGCCAGCCTCAGCTCTCTCTCTCTCTGTCTCTCTGTCTCTCTCTCTCTACTTAGTGAGGCCCTCCGCAACTTCGTGAGACCCGGTTTCAAAATAAAGTATAAAAAATAGGGCCGGGGGGTGTAGCGCAGAGGTAGAATGCCCCTGGGTTCAATCTCTGGTACTGCAAACAAAACAAAACAAAACAAAACAAAACAAAACAAACTCAGAACATGAACTTCTATATAGAGATAACAGCCTCAGATTAATTGTGGTATTTGGGGCTAGATAATGGTGGGTGACAGAAGAATTTTTTTTTATGGTGCCGGGGATTGGACCCAGGGGCATTCTACCTCTGAGCTACACCCCCAGGCCTATTTTATTTTTTATTTGGAAATAGGGTCTCGCTAAGTTGCTGAGAGCCTCGCTAAGTTGCTGAGAGCCTTGCTAAGTTGCTGAGGCTGTCCTTGAACCTACAATCCTCCTGTCTCAGTCTCCCAAGTACTGGGATTATAGGCAGGCACCACCATGCCCAGCAAGGAAATTTTCTGAGTTATATTTTTAGAAATGTATGCCACAGCTGCCAGATATAATTTAATTCACAGTCTAATAACAAAGCCTAAACTTTCTTAAAATGAAGAATTATAACTTAATCTTAGCTCTTGTCACAATTAATCAAAAATAGCAAATACAAGTTGTACAAGTTTCCTGTGCAGAGCTCTAATTACAAACCTAGTTCTTTAGATTTTGGCTAAGAACATTCGAGTTCTACGTTACAACTACAAATGCTTTCTTAAGACCTATGACACAGTTGCACAGAAACTATTAAGCAGGAACTGCCACTGGGAACAAGTGAACTTGACATTTGTAAGGATGGAATGTGTGTGAACTGGGGATGCCATTGCATCACATGGGTTGTGGTAGTACTTGGGAATAAAATGCCACTTCTGGAAAATGTGGACCAATAGATGGCTGTGGTCTCCATTTTCTAACTTACTGGCTTAATGACATTCAAGATACAACCAAAATAGATCAACCTCACGTGTGGCCTTAACTTAATTGTTAGTTTTTTTCTCTTCTTCTTTTTTCAGTGCTAGGGTTAGAACCCAGTGTCTTGTGCATGCTAGGGAATGTCAAAGTTTTTTTTTTAACTCTTCTTAACACTTCTTAGAACTCTAAGAAAATGAGAATAAAACACAGAATAGATGGGAAGAATATCTATCTCTTTTGGCTCATTAGTGAGTCTCTCTCTCTCTCTCGTTTTGTTTTTAATTATTTTATTTTGAGGCAGGGTCTTGGCTAAGTTGCCCAGGCTGGTCCCAACCTTGTAATCCTCCTGCCTCAGCCTGCCCAGGATTACAGGTGTGGGCCACCGCGCGTGGTCTATTGATCCCTCATTGGTAACTGTACTCACGTGATCATGTCTTCGGGTTCTTTGTTTAACATCTGGACGTTAGTTAGCATCATGCAGCGTCCCACTTCTTTATCAAGGTGCCTTAAAATGTTGTCCACGGCCTTTCGTACTTGAGAGTAATATAAGGACATGCCTGAAAAACATAGATTATAGTTATACCTTTGACCAAATCTATCAAAAAATGATATCCTGGTTTACTCAGCCTCTATAACGGTTTTACCCATGACCCTATGAGTCAGTGATTTCCCTGAGCAGAGCATCTGAGTCTGAGTCCCTCTCTCTCTGTGTGGCTTCAGGCACAGTGCCCGGCACTTGGCAGGTGGTCACCAAATAAGAACTCTAATACTTCAATGGGAAATATTCTTCAGAAGAGTTAAAACAAACAAGGAGATACAAAGTTGTACTTTTGAATTTTTAAGTTTTGATTAGCATTAGTGATTACATATGAAGAAAAGATCATTCTCATTTTGAGTTAGGATTTTGCTAACTTCAGATTGCTCTCTGAAATACATGTGCAGATTCTTAGTAAAACAAAATAACTTCACATTATAAATTTTAAAATGAAGGAAAATGTATTTTAGCTCTACCATTTTACTGCTATCATTAAATAGTGTCAATGTCCTATGAATGATTTCTCATGCATTAAGTCTTCTGAACTCATTTAAACATTATATAACAAAAATAAATATATATATATATTTTTTTGTGGTACCGGGGATTGAACGCAGGGGCGTTCTACCTCTGTGCTACGCCCCCGGCCCTATTTTTTATACTTTATTTTGAAACCAGGTCTCACGAAGTTGCAGAGGTCCTCACTAAGGAGAGAGAGAGAGAGAGAGAGAGAGAGAGAGCGCTGAGGCTGGCCGCGAACCCGGATCCTCCGGTCTCCGCCTCCCAAAGTACTGGGATTACAAGCGTGCGCCACCACGCCCGGCAAATATTTTATTTTTTAAATTTTTTTTTGTGTGGCACTGGGGATTGAACCCAGGGGTATTCTACCTCTGAGCTACATCTCCAGCCCAATTTTATTTTTATTTTGAAACAGGGTCTCGCTAGGCTGATGAGAATCTCACTATTTGCTGAGGCTGTCCTCCAACCTTCGATCCTCCTGTCTCAGCCTCCCAAATACTGGGATTACAGGCATGCATCACTACATCCAGCTACAAAGGTAAATATTTTGAAGCAAAAAACTTCTCCATGTGTTTCTCTTCTATCTTTGGAATCCAGGAACTATTTTAGTAAACTTTGGAGTCTGTTTCTAAATTTGGGATCTTAATAAGAAATAAGTACAAAAATTCACCTCTTTGGATTAAGATAGCTAAATTAAAAAGAAAATAATCTCATGTAGACTAGATCCACAACATAACCTGGCATTTTGTGGAATGTGGCATGTTTAAAATACAAATTAGATCAATGTTACAAAAAAAAGAAGGAAATGCACTAAAAAATGAATAAATGAATGAATTATAAAACAAGATTATTTACCAAAGCACACAGATGTCTTAGAAATTTATTCTAAAATGTAGATAATCAGCCAAGCATGGTGGTGCACGCTTGTAATCCCAGTACTTGGGAGGCTGAGACAGGAGGATCGCAGGTTTGTGGCCAACCTCAGTAATTTAGCAAGGCCCCTGGGTTCAATCCCCAGTACCTCAAAACAAATAAATAAATAAATAAATAAATAAATAATGTAGATAATCAATACAAGAGGTTTGAAAAGACCTGGATAAAACTCCAACAGGTAAAGACAAAACAGTTACCAGAAAGTCCTAAAGAGTTTAAAGGGCAGTAAAACAAAACACAGCATGAATCAATCAACACAAGTAACAGTGGAATGTCTCATCAGCTACTTTTACAAAGAGTTTTAAAATGTGCGTCTCATTAAGGGTAGGTATCTAATGGTGACTTCAAGGCTTCATTCCCAGCTCTGACACATGTTGGAACCCCACCTATCATTTTGGCTTCCTCTTCAGTTAGCGTTTTACTCAGATATGTTTTCTTTACTCTCAATGTGTTTCCGGAAGGCAGGACGGCTCCTGTGACCGGCATGGGAGGCTCACCGTCCTTCTGTTGCAAGCTGTCTGCTATCACCAAGAATGCCCGTAAGCCGATGTTCATTCTCTGAAAGAGACAATATGTCCGTGACAGACAGGAAGACCCAAATTATTGTGATGAAGCTAAGCCACGAGGTTTCCAGAGAAGTTCAGCTTGATTTGTCATCTAGATTAGAATGGGAAAAGAGTTTAAAAGGCATAAGAATGTAGGCCAAACCTACGAAAACAAAACAAAGCTTCTGCTACTGTTGCTGCATTACAAGAAAACAACTGGGAAGATTTTTTGTATCAAATTTGGAGGGCAAGTTTGAGATGGTCACAAATCATATTCTTTCAGGGGATGCTGGGTGTACCTCAGAGGGCCATCCTGTGGAGCAGCTGCACCTAGGGTAAACTGAGGTAAACAATAAGTTCTACATCTTCTAGAATTTCTAGTGCATGTTAATTCACAAAGACTGAAGGAAAACACTCAGAGTTCCACATGTGAACCACAAAATGAACATCACCTACTCTGAACTGTAGAGCTTGATTTTTGATTCACAAGGGCCAGCAAGTTTGAGAACAATTTTTTTTTTTTTTTGTACTGGGGATTGAACCCAGAGGCGTTCAACCTCTGAGCTACACTCCCAGCCTTATTTTATTTTTTATTTTGAAACAGGGTCTCACTAAGTTGCAGGGCCTCACAAGGTTACTGAGGCTGGCTGCGAACCTGCGATCCTCCTGTCTCAGCCTTCCAAGTACTGGGATTACAGGTAGCCTAGCTTTGATAACAGATTTTTAAAACACAATGCTATGAGACCTATTACTGATGGAACCATGTGGGTATATAAGAAGAAATGCTCTCCTGGGCCAGTTAAGCTCAAGGAAGGTATAATATTGGCTCTGAAAGCTGACCCAACAAAACACTTTCTCTCCACTCCGAGCACATCTCATTGTGGTTTTTAATCTTACATTTCCCTAATGACTAATAATCATTAGGGAAATGTAAGATTTCCCTAATGTACAAAAAATGTACATTTTTTTGTTGTACATCTTTTCATGGGCTTATTGGCCATCTGTATCTCTTCTTTGATGAAGAGGCTGTTCATTTTGCCGATTTTTAAAACTGGGTTGTTTATTTTCTTATCATTGAGTTGTAAAAGTTCTTTGTATATTCTGGATACAAGTACTTGGTCAGATATGTTTTGTGAATTTTCCTCCCAGTTTGTGACTTTCCACTTTATTAACAGTGTCTTTTAAAGTGCAGACATTTTAAAAATCTTAATGATGTTCAATTTACCAACTTTTTCTTTCACAATGTATGATTTTCATGTCCTAGGAATTTTTGCCCACTTGAAGCTCACAAAGGTTTTCTGCTACATTTTTTTTTCTGGAAGATTTATAGTGTTGGATTTTGCATTTAGGTTTATGATCCATTTTGAGTTCATTTTTGTTTACAGTGCAAATTATATGTTGAAGTTCATTATTTTGAAGGTGGATGTCTAGTTGTTCAGTACCATTTATTGGAAAGACTATTCTTTATCCATATAAGAAACTTAGAACTAACTCATTGAAAATCAACTATTTTTGTGTGGGTCTATTTCTGGATTCTCTATTCTGTTCAGTTGGTGTGTGTGTGTGTGTGTGTGTGTGTGTGTGTGTGTGTGTGTGGTGTGTATGTGTGTGTGTATGTGTGTGTGTGTATGTTACTGGGGATTGAGCTATACCCCTAGCCCTACTTTATTTTTTAATTTTTGAAACATGGTCTCACTGTGTTGCAGAGTGTCTTGCTAAGTTACTGAGGCTGGCTGCAAACCCGAAATCCTCCTATCTCAGCCTCAAGCATACAGGCGTGTGCCACCACACCCAGCTTCAATTGGTAACTTTCTATTCATCCTTCCACCAATACTGCACTGATTTAATTGCTGTATAACTTCATAGTTAGTTTTAAAAGTCTGGTCATGCTTACTACTCCTTCAACTTTATACCTCTTTTTCAAAATTAGGTTGGTTATTCTAGTTCTTTTGATTTTCTATATAAATTTTAAAATTAGTTTGATTTCTACTAATAAAGCCACAGGCAGTTTATTAATTTTTTTTGTGGTAGTGGGGATTGAACCCAGGGGCATTCTACCCTTGAGATACACCCCCAACCCTTTTTATTTTTTGTTTTGAAGCAGGGTATTGCTAAATTGCTGAGGCTGGCCTCGAAACTGAGATTCTCCTGTCTGAGGCTCTCAAGTACTGGGATTACAGTCATGTGCCACCAACCACCAAACAGGCATTTTACATGAGAGTATTATTGGAAGTACTGGAATTACAGGTGTGTGCTACCACACCCAGCTGAGCTACAGGCATTTTAAATGGAATTATTATTGGGATTATAGTTTAATCTGAATAGATTGGGGACAATTTAACTCCTAAAAACACTGAGTCTTTCAATCTATTACAAACAATATTTCTCTCCATTTATTCAGGTCTTTGATTTCTCAACATTGGCCAGGTGTGGTGGCGCACGCTTGTAATCCCAGTACTTGGGAGGCTGAGACAGGAGGATTGTAGGTTCGCGGCCAGCCTCACTTACTTAGTGAGGCCTTCCGCAACTTAGTGAGACCCTGTTTTAAAATAAAGAATAAAAAATAGGGCTGGGGGTGTAGCCCAGAGATAGAATGCCCCTGGGTTCAATCCCCAGTACCACAAAAAAGTGATTTCTCAACATTGTATAGTTTTCAGTGTAGAAATATTATATGTATTTTTTTAGTTTTTTATTGCTAAGAATTTTGTTCTTCATTGGTATTGCAAATTGTTCAATTTTCAATTGTTCAGGACTAGAAAATACAAATACATTGATTTATTTTGCATCCTGCAAACTTCTGAAAATCATTTATTAGTTCTAGTAGGTTTTTCATAGATTCTTTGGGATTTTCTACATAGACAACCAAACTCTTTGTGAATAAAGAGAATTTTATGTCTTTGTCTCCAATCTATATGCCTTTTATCTCTTCTTGCCTCTAGCACTGAGTAGGACCTCCAGTTTTGCATTATTTGAAATTAAAGCAACAATAGAGAAATTGACCTAGAAGTTCTTCTCACAGATGAGCAAAAGTTCTCATGAGGATGAGGGTGCACACAGGAAGTCATCTAGGTCCAAATTAAAACAAGACAATTACCTGGAAATTGCCTAATTGTTGAGTAGTGGTGTAATACACTTTGTAGTAAGATAATCCTTTAGATCTCTGGGCCTTGTTCCACAAGCTACCTCCAAGATATAATTTAAGACCCAATCTGAATTTGTTTCCTGAGAAACCGTACCCTACAGCATATTTCATCAAATGTATGACATTTGCTTCACAGATTATTCTATCTCTACATCTGCTTTTGAGTGGGGTCATGGCTATGCCTTTGGGCTTATAATTACCAACTACTAACAAATAAATTTCTCCATAACCCTACAAGATCAAGAGATAATAGCCAAATATTTCCTCCTATTGGTAGTTTTTTAAAATTTTATTTTATTTATTTAATTATTTATTTATTTTTGCTGGCATACTGGGGATTGAACCCAGGGGCAGTCTACCTCTGAGCTACACCCCCAACCCTATTTTTTATTCTTTATTTTGAAACAGGGTCTCACTAAGCTGCAGAGGGCCTCACTAAGTAGCTAAGGCTGGTTTTGAACCTGTGATCCTCCTGTCAGCCTCCCAAGTACTGGAATTACAAGTGTGTTCCACCGCGACCAGTGGTAGTTTTATTTTTATTTTTATTTTTTATTTTTTATTTTTTTTGTGGTACCGGGGATTGAACCCAGGGGCGTTCTACCTCCATGCTACACCCCCGGCCCTATTTTTTATACTTTATTTTGAAACCGGGTCTCACGAAGTTGCGGAGGGCCTCACTAAGTAGAGAGAGAGAGAGCTGAGGCTGGCCTCGAACCCGGATCCTCTGGTCTCTACCTTCCAAAGTACTGGGATTACAAGCATGCGCCACCACGCCCGGTTGTAGTTTTATTTTTAAACCACAGTTCCAAGTGCTCTGCACAGAAAAAGGCTAACCAATGCATTATTGAATGAATGAGAAGTCTGTGGAAAAAAAACAAGGATAAATTTTATAGGTGGTGATAAGGATAAATTTTATAGATGGTGATAATGATGGTAGTAGTTTTAAACTTTCTTTAGAGGTGGGGCACAGGGTCTCGCCATGTTGCCCAGGTTGGTCTCAAACTCTTGGCCTCAAGTGATCCAGCTCCTCATTCTCCCCAGTAGTTGGGACTACTGTACATGTTCTTTTAAGACAAGCAACCCAGTAATGCTGAGAACTGATTGTTAAAATAGTAGAGCTGTAACTATGTCGAGACCCTTCCCAGCAAGAGAAGTCTCTACTGTCTAGCCAAGGCCTTGGCTTTGGCCCTTCCCACTGGCTTGCTGACCCGGGCTGCAACCATTCTGGAAGCTCATCAGCCTCCAGATAGAAACTCCCATTTTTAGACTTCTTGTTCTACTGCCAGACATGTGGCAACTTTAGTATTGGGAACAGATCACAGAGTATGGTGGTAAGAAGCACAGTGTAACTGGGGTCCCTCTGCTCCTAACAAGCTGCCTGTCTTAACCCTCTGGGCTGTGGGCCTCCTCTACTGACCAGACAATATCACTGTGATGATAGAAATAATCTTTAAAACATTTAAAAAATATACTTTCATTGGTGCATTGTGATTGTACATCCTAACGAGATTCTGAGTGATAGGAACATTTCTATGGCACGCCCTTTCCTGTCTCCCTTCTTTCCTCTTTGGCCCCCTTCTTTTCTCCCTCCCTAGTTTATCACGTATTCCCCCAGTATCCCTATTCTGTGAAGTGAGCTAGAAAAGTATTTTGCCCGTTTTACTGGTGAAAAAGCGGAAATTCAGAGAAGTAAATGTCACATAGCTAGAAAAAGCAGCAGTGCCTGCGGCAAGTGGCGAATCCGGCCCTGCTGGCTTCGGGTCCACTGCTGCTTCTACAATCCCAGAGGGAGAGGGATGCAAGAGGCAGCTTGCCAGGCATATTTCTGTTGGCTGAGGATTTTTTTTTTAAAAGTTTAAGTGTGCTGTTCATTTTCATAGCCCTGACTCCACACTGTATATCATGCCCACTCGAGACTCTTCCTACCATCTGCCTGGCCCTGAGTTGGAAAGCTGTCACAGAAAAAGGTTCCTACGTTATTTACTTAATTTCACTATGTTTCAGCATTTTTTTTTTTTTTGGCAGTACCAGGGATTGAACCCAGGGGCGTTCTACCTCCGCACTACACCCCCGGCCCTATTTTTTTATACTTT